>JANHFY010165978.1:0-10519 GCA_027560095.1 Chloroceryle inda
CCGCGGGGCCGTGTCTCTGGGGGGTGGGAGCAGGAGCGAGAGCCGGAACGGGAGCTGGAAGGCGCCACGCAGTCTCCCCCAGCCTCGGGAAGAGCCACGCGCCCTGCGGTGGGCGTATAAATATAAGCACAAGGGGAGAAAGAGCGGTGTGTTCCCTCGGGCTCTGCGAGAGCAGGAGCTGTCTCCAGCGTCCTTCGCTGCTCTGCTCCTGTAGCCCCGGCAGCATCCACTGTGGGCCTGAGCCCAGCTGCAAGCCCCGGCTAGCCCTCGGGGGGCATTTTCCCAGGGATAGGTGGCCCCGGTGCTTTGTGGGTGGGGAAAAGTCCACGAGTCTGCAAGGGCGTTTTGTAGTGCAGGTGTAGGAGCGGTGGGTTTCTGCCTGGTATAGCGGTGTGGGGCAGAGGTGAGATAAGCTGCTCCACAGAGGTAGGCGTTAAGCACAAACCACCAGCAGTAAGACTAGAGAGTCAGACCTGGAGCAGGCCTCGTGTCCTGGAGGAACTGTTTCTCTGTACGGTGAAGGACAACTTATGCCAGGCAAACTATTTGAGGTCTACCCAGTCCCACTTGGCATAGTTTGAGGTTTATTTATTTTGCTGTTTCCTAAATGCAAGAGCACACGTGGCTTTTCTCTAAGTAGGAAAACTTTTATGGATGTGAGGCCATAATCCTAAAAAAACCTGTAACAAATACAGATGCACTGTCTCTCTAACTGCACACCTCTTTTTATGACCTTATTATTTTCCAAAAAGCCTAAGTACCTACCCTGGAAAATACATATTTATATACTTTATTAATGATGATGTGAATGATTAATGTGAAGAAGCATCTGTGTGATGTCGTAACATGTAAGGTACTGCTACAGCTGCAGAAATACAAAGTTGCAACTGTTTCAGAATGTTTAGGACACTGAGACATGTTGTCCACAGGCTACACAAACCATATTTCTGTTGTGACGACAAAAGTCAGTAGCAAATGACACTGCCTAACTATCCTGCAGCCTGCACCTCTGTTGTTACAGGTTTCCAAATATCAAGTTGCTGGTGCTTGTTAGGGCTTCCATGTTCCCAGCTAAGCATCTCAGTCAGCTTACTAGTGGGCTGGTGAATGGACCACCTTAAATCTACATTCAGTGAGTAGCTGGCCCCTCTGGACACAAGGTTGCTTTTTGCCTGGCTTTCAGTATCTGCAGGCACGCAGTGGGTGAATGGGAGGTGTCTAGGACTTGCAAGTACCTAGGTATCTGGGAAGCCTCTCTGGTCCTGGACTGCCCAGCTGGCAAATACCATGCTCCTGCAGTTCACAGATTTCAAGACTGTGCGCCATAGAAGGTATTTTCATTTGGGAAATAATAGTCCAGCCCTGTGCTGCAAGCCCTTGGTGTTTCTTTACCTATGGCTTAATGTTCTCTGCAGGGTGGGGCTGCTGGGCTGTTGCTACATTTGTTCTAGTGTCTGGTCAGTGCAAAAGCAGTTTTGTCATTGTTTGTGTTTTCAGTTGTAACTTTTCAATTAATGTTTCTCCACATGCTATACAATGATGCCCCAACAATGAATAAAGCAAATATAAAAGGTCATCATGCCCTGAATGCCTGTGTCTCAAAAATATGACTGAAAAATAATCTCGAACTTCTTCAGAATACCACTCCTGTGTCCATTTTGAATTCTGCTATAATAGAAGGATGTTGAAATACTTAAATGAGTGTGGTGAGAGACCCTGTGATTGAAGTGGGTGATGTACAAGGAGAGGCTGAGAGAAACAGTTTTAAGAGGAGAGTGCTAAATGAGGATTTTATTAATCTTAAAATTATAGAATGGTTTGGATTGGAAGGGAGCTTTAGAGGTCATTTAGTCCAACTCCCCCTGCAGTGAGCAGGGACATCTTCATCTACATAGGTTGCTTAGAGCCCTGTCCAACCTGACCTTGAATGTTTCTAGGAATGGGGCATCGACCACCTCTCTGGACAACATGTGCCAGTGTTTCCTCACCCCCATAATGAAAAATTTCTTCCTTGTATCTAGTCTAAATCTACCATCTTTTAGTTTAAAACCATTACCCCTTGTCCTGCTGCACCAGGCCCTGCTGAAAAGACTGTCCCCATCTTTCTTATAGTCCCCTTTAAGTAGTGAAAGGCCACAATAAAGTGTCCCCAGAGCCTTCTCTTCTCTTGGGTGAACAACGCTAACTCTCTCAGCCTTTCTTCACAGGAGAGGTGCTCCAGCCCTCTGATCATTTTTGTGTCCCTCCTCTGGACCTGTTCTAAAAGGTCCATGTCTTTTCCGTGCCAAGGACTCCAGAGCTGGACACAGTACTCCAGGTGAGGGAACAATCACCTCCCTTGACCTGCTGGCTACACATCTTTTGATGCAGACCAGGTTATGGTTGGCTTTCTGGCTGCAAGCACACAGTGCCAGCTCCTGTCCAGCTTTTCATCCACCAGTACTTCTCTGCAGCATATGAAGGCATGCACCCTGGTTGTAGATGCAGCCAGAATCCACTTTACTGAGAGCACACAGACTTTTATACCCTTAGGGACGCTATGTATAGCACACGCAGGCTTTTATACTCCCAGCCCTGGGGGGTAGTACTTCCACAAAAAGCTTTTCCATCGGCCTCATAGCAGCCTGACTTCCACCCGCAGTTCATGGGGCATTTCCTCCAGTCACGTCCAGGTCAGGCCACTTCCTCATTCCTTCATCTCGGCCTTCGCATCTCCCCCTTTTTTGTTTAATTGCTGTAGTAATAAGACAGTTTGAGTTTGCACTGGCAATACACAACCAAGAACACTATTTATCAAGCCACGCATTATCACAACCAAATGAGGCAAACGGCAAACTAAAGCACAAATGCCAATAAAACTACAAAGCCCATGATTACAGATTTTATGACCCAAGGCCCTAGTCCTGCAAACCAAGAGAATCCCTCAAAGGGGTCCCACCTGTCACTCACCTGCAGCTTCTTTGTTGAGTCCTTAAGATCTTGAATGCTTTTATGGACAGATTCAGAGTGATCGATGAGGTTCATACAACACATACCCTCTAAATCTTCTCACCCGTGTCCTTGGGCCAATAACAGCAAATCTATAGCTGCTCTATTTGCAGGGTGGCATGTCATACTGAATCTGTGTCCATAAGAAACCCAGAAAGGGCTTGGCTAGTGGTATTACTCATTTTGCTAAGCCAGCAACCTAGCTTGTTAAGTTCCTGTGCAGTGCCTATGCCTGATATAATGAATCCTGCTTTGATTTTACCTGGTGACCAGAATTCGGTGTTTGAGTCGCACTGTGTACTGACACACCTAAACTGGGTGTGATTTCTCCTCTTTTGATGTATCTGAGTGGTGTTAGGCATCAATAGTGCTAACCTTCCCAGTGTATAAGGACCCCCTCTGAGAGGGGATACATGCCCATGTGTGGTTCCCACAGATAAAAAAGACACCAGCTGGCAGCTGCGATGGGGCATTGGTGCCTAGTGACACCTTAGCTACCGTGGTGTTGCGCCAGGCAGTGGTGTTGCGATTGATCAACCATGATGGTACTATTGACTGACCATGTCTTGGTGTGGTTCTTACCAGTATACTTAACAAAATAGCACACATCAGCTTGTAAGGATCCCAAAAGTTGGTGTTCCTGCAGTTCAAGGTTGACTATGGGGAAGGTGTGCGAGATCCAACCATCAACTGAAATGTTCCATATGCCAGGGCAGGTTCTGCATACGATGCTACTGTTGCAAAACCCATACCACTTGTTTTGAGCCAGTGGCACCCCAACAAGGCAGGTTGAAAATGGATTATGAGGGGAGGCTGTGCTTAGACACAGCATATCCTGGCCCGTAGCGTTAGCCAAAGTGACCCAGACATTCTGCTCAGGCTGAATGCCCCTGTCACAGCCCATAACCCTCCTGTAATGATTTGGATAGCAGTCGCCTTCATGATCCGTCCTCTTCCACTGCAACCTGCGATGCCCCTTCTCATTCAAGGTGTGGCCACATGTATCGGGCAGGAACCCACCTTGACCCAGACCCTGTGGGCACACAAGCATACCCACGCCCCCGTGTTATTAAGGGCATTGGGCCCTCCCATGACCCTGTAGCCATGTCTCGCATATGCACTAAGGGATGTTCCCTGAGCTGGGGAGAGCCCCCATGGTGTCTCTGTGTCTGAGTATAGCCAGTGACATCATAATTCAAAAAGTTAAGCACAAAGGTAGCTTTCCAGAGGTGTCCTTGCAGCAAGTCAGGGCTCCCCCTTTTTTGTTTAGTGAGGAGCTGTTTCAGCGTCTGATGGGCACATTCCACAATGGCCTGGCCTGTTGAGGAGTGTGGTATACCCGTGACATTCCAGACACTCTGTTCCTGTAAAAAGAGCTGTGTATGCTGGGCTGTTGTCAGTTTTGATTTGTTGTGGCATGCCAAGCGAGGCAAAACAGTTAAGCCAGTGTCGACGCACGTCACTGCTCTTCTCTCTGGTATGGGCCACGGCTACTGTAAAATGAGAAAAGGTGTCAACAGTTACGTGTATAGACTTAAGTCGGCCAAATTCCACAAGGAGCATCACATCCATTTGCCATATTGTGAGGGTGCCATCCCTCTAGGGTTGATGTCGAGCTGAGGTGGAAGAGGCGATAAGGTCGGACAACTCGGACATGCGAGAATGATGCTGCGTGCTTGCTCCACAGTGATCTGAAACTGATGCCCTAAGGGCTCTGCCATTCTGCTGAAAAAAAATGTGTGAAAGTCTGGCCTGTTGAAATAGTTGCGGCATTGCTAGGGCAGCAGTATGTGTGCCCCCTATGTGAGTGGGCCAGGAGAGGTCGTATGTGATCGCATGTGCATGATGTAATAGGGTTGTTTGCAATGAATAACATAATGCCATAGCCGCTTCATTCGTGTGTATAAGAAGGTTGTAAACTTCCCGCAAAAAGGCACCTTCGATTACTGGGTCAGTCCCACTACATAATGGGAGTCCGTGACAACGTTGGGACCAACAGAGTCAAGGAGCTGGAATGCTCACGCCACTGTGGTAAGCTCCGCAACCTGAGTGGAGACTTCCACAACCTGAATGCCCAAGTGCCATTCCCCTAAGGGCTCTTGCCATACTACTACTGCCTTGTGTGTGGTTCCAGACCCATCTGTGAAAACCATCATCCCCTGAGGTACAGGTGTGGGTGATAGTAACACTGAGTTGTAAAGGCACCTCGAGGGCTGTGCTTAGCAGAGGGTGCCTCCGCACATGCACTGACAGCTGGCCAGTAAAGTCCTCCAGTAGAGTTTGCGTAGAGAGGTTTTCCACCAAGAACCAAGTTAAGTCCTTCTTAGTTGTGGGCAGGTATATGATACTCAGGTCCTGGCCGTTCAATGTGTGCAGCCACTGGCAGCCCTTTTGAATAAATAAGGGCTGCAAACATCTCAACAGCTTGTTACAGTTTTAGTAAACATGTGGTAAAAAAAATCCATTGCAGAATACAGAGGGGATCTTCTGCTGTTGGATCCCACTGACCCAAAAGTCCATGTGGCTGGAATTTGTTGTGGATTATAATAAGGGCTACAGCCAAGTAAGGCACTGTGCGATGGCTGATGGCTTCGTTGATGTTCGAGAGCTTGCAGACCCTCAGATGTGAGGTGTTGCTCAGACTGAAGGTCAGGATCACCCCTGAGTGCCTGAAACAAAGGGGTCAAGTCCTGTATGGTGATGTCCAGGTAAGTCCAGAACCAACTGATTGTTCCCAACAGTTTCTGCAAATCATTAGAAGTCCTGATGTTAGTAGCCAGGTGAAGTGCCTGTGGCCGTATGGCATACTCTGTGATCTTCCAGCCCTGGTATTTCCAAGGCGGCCGGGTCTGCAGTTTTTCTCCAGCCACGCATAAGTCTGCATCCATAACAGTGGCTTGGGTGGCCAATACAATAGATTGCAGTTCCTCATTTGAAGTTGTCGATAACAAAATATTGTCCGTATAATGGTAGATAAAAGCTCATGGGTAGCAGCATCAAGCTGGTAGTAGAGCATTGTCTACCACCAGCTGGCACAGGGTTGGGCTATTCAGCATTCCCTGAGCCAAAACCGTCCAATGACAATGTTTTGCTGGCTTTTGATGATTGGTAGCTGGAACAGAAAAGGCAAACTTCAGAGCATCCTCCATGTGTAAAGGGATGGTGAAAAAACCAGTCTTTCCAGTCAATGACAGCCATTGGCCATTTAGCAGGCAACATAGATGGAGAGGGAATACCAGGTTGGAGGGCCTCTATCGGCTTGATGGCGGCACACAAATTATGTATCAGTCGCCACTTGTGACTTTTCTTGACAAAGATATGCGTATTCCACGGGCTAGTTGTGGGAACAATGTGGCCTGCAGCCAATTGCTCTTCCACAGGTTCATGTAGATGAAGCAGCTGTTTGTTTTTCAGGGGCCAGTGGTCCACCGAGACTGGAGATGTGTTTTTCCGCGTAAGCTTTAGGGATGGCTGCCGCACTCCAGTGGTCCTGGTCGAAAAGGCATACTCAAGATGAGGCCAAACTGACACAACATATCCCTTTCCCAGCACAGGGGACTGGCATTACAAATGGAGCAGCATGAGCCACTTTCCCCTCAGGTCCCTGTATTGTCAACAGCTGGGTGCTATGCTTCAGGTACTGCATTCCCCCTACCCCAACAACAGTCGAGGCAGGATCTCGCACTTGCCAGTCAGATGGCCATTCTCGTGACCGAATGATAGTAACATCAGCCCCAGTGTCCACACCATTAATATGGCATGTCATCAGCGGTTGGTGGTGTGTTACTGGCTGCTTCCAGAAAACCACTGGCTGCCCAGTGCTGCCAAAACCGCCCTGTCGGTTCCCCTGTCCAGGCTCCTCCTTTCTGCCCTTTTTAAAAACAGGTGCAATGTTTCCCTTCTTCCAGGGAGTTCACCTGACTGACAGGACTTTTCAAATACCATGGAGAGTGGTTTGGCAACTACATCAGCCAGTTCCCTCAGAACTCTGGGATGTATCTTATGAGGTCCCATAGACTTATGTAAATTCAGGTCCTTCAGGTGATCATGAACCTGACCTTCTCTCACATAAGGAGAGACTTTGCCCCTCCAGTGCCCATCTTGCAGTCCCTTGATTTGGGAGGTGTGGGAAGAGATGTTGCCAGTGAAGACTGAGGCCAAAAAAGTTATTGAGAACCTCAGCCTTTTCCTCATCCATTGTTACCAGCCTGCCAGTCTTGCTCATCAGGAGGGATACACTTTCTTTCACCTTCCTTTACTTGTTATTCTTTGCTCCCCTTCACAACCTTAGCTCCAGCAGCACCTTGGCTGTGCCTGTCCTTGCTTCCACTGCCTGTGCATTTCCTTCTTGCCCTTTAGTCTGACCAGCAGCTCTAGACTCAGACATGCTGGTCTCTTGCCTTCCTCACCTGGTTTCTTACACCTGGGGGTTGAGAGCTCTTGAGCTCTATGGAAAGTGTTCTTAAAGATCTGCCAGCTCTGCTCTGCTCCCTTGACCCTGAGGGCCATTTCCCAGGGGGTTCTATTAACTAACTCCTTGAAGAGATGGAAGTTTGATTTTCTAAAATTCAGGGTCCTGACTACTCCTTGCCTAACCCATAGCCCTCAGGACTGTGGATTCCACCAGTGTGTGATCACTGCAGCCCAGGCTGCCTCCACTCTTGACATCACCAATTAGCTCAGTTGTGTTGGTGACCATCAGGCATCCCCTTGGGTACTGCTGTCTATTGCCTGGTTTAAGAAGCTATCCTCTGTGCATTCCAGAAGTCTCCTGGATTGCCTACAGCTCACCATGCTACTTTTTCAACAGATATGGGGGTGATTGAAATCCCCCAGCAGGACAAGAGCCTGTGAGCATGATGCCCCCTGTAGCCGGAGTAAAAAACCTTCATCAATAAGCTCCCCTTGGTCAGACAGCCTGTAGTAGACACTGACCACAAGGTTCCCATTGTTGCTTCACTTTCTAATTCTTACCCACAAGCTTTCAGCCCCTCCTTCCTCACCTGGCCCTTCTGAACAGCTTGTAGCTATCTATAGCTGCACTTGAGACCTGGGATTCACCCCACCAAGATTCAGTAGTGGCAACCAGGTCACAGCTTTCTGGCAGCACAGTGGCTTCCAGTTCCTCCTGTTTGTTGCTCATGCTCATGCAGTGGTGTAGACACTTCAGCTGGGCTGTCAGCTGTGTTGCCTTCTTAATACCTGTAAGGTATTTCACCATTGTTTCCCTGTTGGCTCCAATTACCTCAGGACCCCCTGACTCATCTCTGTAAGACTTCCAAGTGCTCTGCAGAGTCCCCGGCAGCCTCATAGCAACAGGCTGAGGGCCCTCACTAGCTCCCCGTCCCTCTAACCATGACATGTCATCCCACAGCTTGTCACAGGCAAGCCTGAAATTATCCTACTTCCCCTTCAAGTCTAGTTTAAAGCTCTTCTAAAGACCACTCCTGATCAAAGACCCTCTTCCTGCTTTGAGAAAAGTGAATCCCATCTGATGACAGCAAGCCTGGTGAAATGTAAGCCATCCCACTATGGAACACCCCAAACCTGTGGTGGTGGCACCAGCCAAACCCATGCATTAATGGAGTGGGTCCATCTGTTTCTTCCAATGTTACTATCCACAACTAGAAGGAGAGAGGAAAAATTAACCTATGCCCCACATTCTCTCACCAACCATGCCAAGGCCCCAAAGTCTCTTTTGATAATCTCTCTTAGACTACGGGTTGTGGCTTCATCTTCACTCACATGGAAGAATAGTAACAGACCAAGGGCCCCAAGTGCCATACAAAGCTAGGACGTTTCCTAGTGATGTCAGTAACCTGGGCCCCATGGAGGCAACAGACTTCTCCATGAGGTGTGTCTGTCCAGCATATTGGATTCTGTTCCTCTGAAAGGGGAGTTGCCTACAGTGTCTTCACCAGTCTAATGGAAGGGTATGAAGAGGATGTCCAGAGCCAGACTCTTCTTGGTTGTATTCAGGAAAAAGACAAAATAAAGACTTGCAGCTGCAAGGCACCACATGGGAAAATAGTTCACTGTGAGAGTGGTTGAACACACAGACATGGTTACCTAGGGAGACTGTGGAGTCTCCATGCTTGGAGATACTCAAAATTCAATGAGTCAGGGCTTGGACTATGTGATCTCTAGAGGTCCCTTTCAACCTAAATTATACGGTGATTTATATGATTGCTCTTTTAATCTGTTCTTAGAACTAGAATTTTATTTTCAGCTTATTCTAAATGTGAACAGAATAAAAGAATATGCACTCACCCAGGGAGTATTTTCTTAGAATGATATTCAGTAGTTTGGGGCTTTTTTTCTCACACTGAGCCATTTATTTGCCGATAGTTCATCAAAGAACTATTCTTTTTGACTGTGAACACTCTAAATCAGATTTTGTCTGCAATTAATTCATCAGATCACACATCTAACTTACATTTTTTTCTCAAAAACGTTACAATCCAGGAAAATCTTGATTATGTGGAGGAATTCTTATGTATCCTGTCTTCATTTCAATAGAGCCTAAGTCAGATCTTAGATACAAGGCCAATAGATGGAAGTAGTAGGGTTTGGTTTTTCTAGAACTGTTCTCTTGTAAAAAAATTGTAAAAGACACACACACAAAAAAGACATTTCTAGATGTTTATATTCAAATAAGTCAAGATTCATCTGAATGTATGCCAAAAATTATTAATCCATGCCATAATTCTTTCTTGTGTGTGGCTGATATAGTTTTTCTAAATGAAAATTAGATCAGCTGAATGTGTCTTTCAAATCAGTAAGACAGATGCTGCAGGGTTTTGCTTCTGTAAGAGTTGTAAAATAATTCTTCAGGGCAAATTACTCCATTAGATTAGCACAGACATGTCTTTTCCATCCAAACCTTGGGGCTGTATATGTAATCTCAGCATGCTCCTTCCCAGCTGGTTTAAGAGCATCAAAACTTACAAAAAGGTTGTGCAAGTACCATTCAAGAGGAGGATGGTGAGACTGTATGGATCAGCTGACTGACGTAGGTGAACACTAAACTACAGGGTAAGTGTTAGTTTTCAGCCTGATAAAACTATGTGCTCTTAGAGCACAGATGTGTAGTTGCTCGTGTTGACAAAAAGTCTGCGGTAGAAATCGATGGTCCAAGAAGCTGGGTAGGGCAGGATTGTCTCTTTCATCATCAGCAGTTACATCTCGGTTACACCTTTGTGTCTGGGTACTCTCTGAATTGTACAGTTAATCTCACCACCGTACTTGCCTTCCCCACAAATTTTGCAACAAAATTCTGATTCATGACTTCTACTGCAACAATAGCTGCCTTATCACTTATTCTACTATCTTTGGACTTCATAAGCATCCTAAGTGCGGAGCGGCGAGGGAAGACGCGGTCAATCAATGTGATTGATAAGCGAACTTCGTTTATTAGCTGTCAGTGCAGTACTTGTATACAGTCACCTCATTAGTAGTCACACCTGTCCATCCTCTATTGGTTCAGTCCACAGGGTCTCTTAGCATAACCCAACCCCTCTCGCGGTAACAG
>JANHFY010165979.1:0-10507 GCA_027560095.1 Chloroceryle inda
TGGCTTTGAAACCCTTCCAGGGATGGGGACTCCACCACTGCCCTGGGCAGCCTGGGCCAGCCCTTGACAACTCCTGCAGTGAAGATATTTCTCCTCATGTCCAACCAATACCCCCCCTGATACAACAAGACCATTTCCTTTTGTCCTGTCTCTTGTCCCTTGGGAGGAGAGACTGACCCCCACCTGGCATCATCCTTCTCTCAGGTGGCTGTAGGGAGACAGTGATCTGTGTTTGTTGAGTCCAGCCATTAATCCAGCACGGCCAAGCCCACCGCTAAACCATGTCCCTTAGCACCACATCTATCATAAGATTGTGGAAGAGGTCATTTGAAGGGATCTCTAGGAAGTTTTCAAGTCTAACCTCTTGCTCTCCTAGCAGTGGGATTGCTGTGAACACTGTCACATTTATGCACAGGTTGGCTTTGGTTGCTGCATTTCTTTCATTTCTCTCTTATCTCCCCTACCCTCCTCCTTTGTCCCACAAAGAAATGGGGAAAAAAAACTCCATTGGAAATGCCTGAGTGTTCAGGCCTTTTTAAAAGTCATGGTAAAATAGGTGATACAATCATGTAAAGTTACGCTGACATCTGGAGGCTTATTTTTATGTGACTGTGGCATATAGGAGAGGCTCCTGTTCATTTCAGGACTTGAGATCTGTCTTGTTGCATCCATACAAGACCCCAGTTTTGAGTGCCAGCCAGTTTTAAGATGCCTCAGAGCTGCAAGCAGTAGCAAATGTTGCGATGGATTCAGCAGGTCTGTTCACAGCTGCTAGAACGCGGCACAGTTACTAGGAAGGTGGTAAATCTGATGTCTCTGAAATTAAATACTAGTCTTCTGGATAGCATCTGGGAGTTAAAAAATCCTTACGCACAACTGTTTGCCCCTTCATGGTATCCAGTGTTGTAACTGAGTAGTGCAGTTCACTTAAAGTCCGTTTTGAGCAGTGGAAGACAGAGGAGAACTCTAACTGTTGTGCCACTCAGTGCAGGGATGTTGCAGATAAAATTTGGTGGTGAATAAGAAGCTTAGAATTGTTTACTTTGTGAGATTTTATGTGGGTTTTTGGTTTGGGTATTTTTTTGTGTATGTGGTTGGTTTGTTTTGGGGTTGTTTTGTTTTGTTGGTGGTGGGTTTTGTTGATTTGGCTTGTTTTTTTAAAAAAACACCAAAATAGAGGTTTGGTTTAGAAATGTAACCTGAAAAATGGATGTTGAGCTGACAGTAGGTCCCTGTGCTGCTAGGGTAACAGAATGAGTAGTTTTCCTATGCAAGCATTTGTAGCTTTTGGAGACTTTTTAAAGACACCGGTAGCTACTTAGGCTTCTGAAATTAAGGTCTCTGTATTTTTCCTCTCTGTTTGGAAGTGGACTCTGGGAGTATATTCTTTAAAGTCCTATACAGTGAAGAAATGGAGCAGGTTTGCTAATGCTTCCTGCCTTCGGTGGTCAAATTCCATCTGAAATGTGCCCAGCTGTGTCATGGATAAATAGTGAGAGTTCAAGGGGTCCTGTTAGCCTTGTGCTATGCTCCTGAAAGGTTCCACCCTTTCTAAGCTTGTGAAGACTAGTATAGATCTGATTAAGTGGATCTAGACCAGGGCTTTTGTGATAGACATTTTTAGAGGCCTCGACTGAGGACAAGTTGAAAGCAATGCCAAAACCATGACTATGAGGAAAGAGGGCTTGCTTTCTCATGTGGAAGTATCCATAGGTTTCCCTTTCCTTCTCCAGCAGCATGAGCTGGGGATAGGTGGAATGTGGTTTTGGATCCCCCCGGATGATCTTGCTCCACCACTGACGTGTCCGGGCGGAACAAGGCTGTTGGGTGGTACCAGTGTCCCTCTGTCAACAGTGCACCTGTGCTGCTTCCTTACGCTTTTCCTTTATGCCAGGGCTGGGTAGTTTTGAGACCCACAAGCACGTGTATATCTTCCAGACATTGCTACAAAAGCCCATGAGCTATGCTCCATTTCTTGATCCTTCCTTCTGCCCTTGAGGTCTTTCACTCTAGTACCACTGTTTTCTTCCTCTGAGCCCTTTTGTGGAGTCACAAGCTCAGTGTTCCAAGTCTCCTGGTGTTAACCTTTTCTCATTCTTCCTCCTGCTTTTGTATTTCTCGCTGTGCAGGTGCCAAACTGAGGATTTTTTTTTTTCCCCCCCACTCAAGTACAAAATCCCTGTCTTGGGTTCTGTGCTTCCTTCCCAAGCGAAATGTAGGGGTTTAATGCAGAGGAGCAACATGATGGCATTTTCTGTTAAACAACCAGAATGGCGCTTTGAACCTACGAGGCAAATTGTAAGAAAAGCTTTTCAACCGTAGGCTGGCCAGAGTGGTTTCATAGGGGCCCAGCTGGGGATGCTGACTGTCAGTGTCCATGGTCTAGATACGGCCAGTAAGGTACCGGATTAAAAAGGAGTATGACGCTGTACATTGTGATGTTAGAGCTGAAAAGGTGGCCAGCTAAACCTGTGTACTGAATTCTAGCTTATTTGATTTCTGATTATTTTTGTTCCTTGATGGATCTTTAAGTTAATCTGAAAGCCTTCTCCTCTTACCATGACCAGAGCGTTCTACCATATTATGTGGCGACAAAAATGTCCAAAATCCGCAAGCCGACCTTTGATAAGCCCAGTCCTGAAACCTATGTCAGAGCTGCCTTAGGCACAGTGGGCCTGCAGTCCCAGACCAACGGGTGCCTGCCCCACGCGCTCATGGTAAGTCATCTTGGAGACCTGGTAAGGATCTGGAATGTCCTTTGGATGTGTTTATTGTGGAAGAAGAGTAAAGAATAATTTGAGTATTAAATATTTTTGTTCTTTAACTTCTAATCATATTTGAAAATCATGGAATGGTTTGGGTGGGAAAGGAGCTTTAGAAGTCATCTAGTCCAAACTCCCCTTCCCTCAGTAACGACCAGGGACATCTGCAACTAGAGCAGGTTGTTCGGAGTCCCATCAAACCTGACCTTGAATGTCTCCAGTGATGGAGCCTCCACCACCTCCCTGGGCAACCTGTTTCAGTGTTCCACCACCCTCAGTGTAAAGAACTTGTTCCTAATGTCCAAAGAACCTCTTCCGAGCATCCAAACTTGGCTAATACTTGTGTGTGCTGTTAGATTTCATTCACCACAGGCTATAACTAGCTGAGACTTTCCTCTTCCCACCCCCCTTTATTTTTTTTATTGTAGGGCTGGGTTTTCTCTCTTCTACCTACACGTGCTGTCATAAATATTCTCCTGAAGACAAACAAACGAATACGGGCTCATTATTTGAAAAAGATGAAGGAGAAGTAAGTTGGAGGCAAGTGGATCTCAGAAGCTGGGAAGTCCTGCAGTTTCCATTCCCATGCTGCAGCACCGACTCGACCTAACATTTTCAACATCTTCAGTCCTAGGTGTACTGTCTAACGAGCACGACAGTCTTGTTTTGAGAATGCAGGCGGAACAAGGCTGCTGGTGTCTAATACTGATTTAAAAGTAGGCTTTATTTGTTTATAGATACTATGAGGTGTGGGGGGACATGCTTCAGGCTAAAATCGCACTGTGCTTTAAGAAATAACTTACACGGACTTGATCAGACATCACGCTCAGCTTGGTTTTATAGCATCCATCACATCTGTGGGTCATGCGTGGGGGAGAAGGGAAGGAAAACAGTGGTGTTCTCATATTGCTGGGCAGGAGCGGCCTGAAGGCAGCGTCTTTATTTAACAAGGTAACCCAGCACCGCTGACAGGGTACAATAACTTCTTCCCAGCTCAGGTTTTGGGTATTTGCAGGGATCCTGCGTTGCCATCTGGCTTGTGAGCACTCCCCTGCTGACACAGCCCAAGGTGATATTATTTTGGTTACGGACTTGAGGGAAAGGGGCCAGAAAAACCCTCAAAATAAGTGTAATTGCTCATCTATAAATATATACATAAAGTAACATGGCAAAAAGTGTTGAAATTCTTGGTTCTTGAATATGAATTCTAACTTTTCAGTGCTGTGTGATCTTCATGATGTGTAGTAACATTTTTCAAAGTTCAGTGCCTGCTCTTTGTCATGGGTGGTGGTGATAACACAATGTAGATACATGTCACAAGTTATATGTCACCTGCTGGTTGCTATGTAAAAGATGATGGGCACTTTAAATGAAGAGCTTGAAATGAGTTATTCTCCCAGTTAAGTTCTTCCTGAAGTATGTATCAGTCTGGGTTTTTTTGGTGAGGCCCTTTGAAATGTGAATCCTGAATATTTGCAACAGCCTTTAAAAATGAGAACCAATCGACTTAAACGTGGAACACTTTTAATTTAATTTGGTTTCAGATTAACTGATTTGTTTGTGCTGTTCCAAAATGGAGTGCTCCAGTGAGACTGAAGTTGCTCCAAGAGACAGGGATCAGAGTACGTGAGAAGTCTGCACTGCTATTGTCTGCATTTCCTACTCTAATTAAGGATTTTAGTCTCTAACATTCCCTTTTTCTAAACCTAAAATGTGCTGAAACTTAAAAGGCAAACCAAACTGCAAGTGGGTACCTGTGCTTTCTGTGGTGACTTCCAATGCTTGAAGAGTGGAGGTTGTTTTCTGTTCTTGAAAGAAATTAATTTCAAGCTCTGATTTTGAAGTAGATGATGTTGTGCTGAGACATGATTTGGGGCTAACATTTCTGTACATTGAAAAAAAAACCTGAATACCGATGCAATGGTGCTGATCAAATCTGAGACGCAGATCCTATCCCCTAGTTTTCTTAAGTTTTTTTTGGAACAGGGATGGTGAAGAAGTCAGTGGTATTAGTTCTGTAAGAGCACAGGGCTTGGTTTGCTCTGGATCTGATGTGGAAGCTCTTGAACTTAATCTGTATGTTTTTGACTTTGTAAAACAAATAAAATGGAATTTACTCTCTTTGCTTTTTTTTTGTTTGCATATACATTCAAATGCTTGATTGTCCTTTAACAATGCAGTGAAAATTACTGTACTTGTATGTGACACAACCAAAGCTTGTATTAATCTGTTTTCCTGGCTGTCTCGTTTCAGTCACACCTCTCCCCTGCACCACAGCCAGGAGGGGGGCAATGCTTCGGAGGGCTGCCCCTCCAGCTGCCAGCCTGGCCCAGGAATGGCTCAGGACTGAAGGGAGAAGTGGCACAGCATCTACTGAGGTGGAGGGCTGCTGCCATGGGCTGTGTCCTGTGCCTTGGCAAGGAGAGCGGCTGAGCATGGTGGGGCAGATAATTGTTTTCCCCCATCAGTTGTAATTTTACAAGCTTTAAGTGTTGCTTTACACGCAGGGAGAAAGGGGTAACTTTCACAGGCAGTTAAAAGTAGGATCTTTGGGAAAGCAGCCCTATCTTGACAAAACCTTCCCTTTCCCCTCTCCTGGGCACTGGTGAGGTCACACCTCTAATTTTTGGTTCAGTTCCTTCCAAGCAAGACAGTGAGGGGCTGGAGCGTGTCCAGAGAAGGGCAACAAAGCTGGTGAAGAACACAAGTCTTGTGAGGAAGAGCTGAGAGATGTGGGCTTGTAAAACTGGAGAAAAGAAGGCTCAGGGGAAACATTCCTCTCTACAACTCTGAAAGGAGTTTGGAGCCAGGTGGGGTCGGTCTCTCCTCTGAAGGAACAAGTGCCAGGACAAGAGGAAAGGGCCTCAGGCTCTACCAGCAGAGGTTTCGGTTGGACAGGAGGAACAGTGTCTTCCCTGCAAGCCTTGTGAAGCCCTGGCCCAGCCTGCCTCGGGAAGTGAAGTCCCCATCGCTGCAGGGGTGTCAAAGCTGTGGAGAGTGGGTTTGGAGGGACATGGTGGTGACCTGGCACTGCTGGGCTAGTGTTTGGACTAGTGCTGGGCTAGTGTTTGGACCCGATGACCTTAAAGGTCTCTTCCAGCCCAACCGCTTCTGCCGGAGACTCCCGTGCGGGCCGGAGCGGAACGGGGGGCTTAGCCGAGAGCAGCACCCCCGGCCCGGGCTCTCAGGAGAGCAGCGGAACCCGCAGCTCGGGGCTGCGCAGCCGGAGGAGGCAGGCGGGCGGCGCACGGCGCTGGAGCCGGGGCCGTCTCGGAGGCCGCGCCAATGGCGGAGAGGCGGCAGCGGGCCCGTGTGCAGGGCGGATGGGCCGGGACCCCGGCGGCCCGGCCCGCAGGTAAGGACTGGGGAAGCGCAGGGGCCGGGGGTGTGCGGGGCTTGTCCGGGCTTCGGTGTGGCGAAGAGGCCGCCGCGGTACGAGGAGCGGCGGGGCTGCCGCCGTTTACGGACGGTCTAGTTCGCCCGTGGGGTCGGGGCTTCGGTCCTGGCCTCGGAATGATTGAGCTGAAACCCTTTCGGATGAACAAGGCTGTAATGAGCTACGCTGATTTTAGTACTGCAAAATATACCCTTAAAAGGAGGGCTTAAATGCACAGGTAGGACCACCTCCGTGTACTGAAATAGTAGCATCATGAACTGGGGAGTAGTGTAACTTATTTGCACTGTATAAAAACTGCTGTGGTTTGAGCACTTCAAAGTTCTGATGTTCAAACCCAGCTTTTTTAAGTACAGCTTTTATGTATGTCACAAAAATGTTGTAGCAACCTAGGATGCAGAACACGGGGTCAGCTGTACCTGTGTGTGGATGGGGTCCCAGTGCGTGTGCTTGGGGGTCCAGAGGCTGAGAAGCTGGACAGGAGCTGGTACCGTGAGCTCACAGCCCAGCAGCCCGTGGGACCCTGGGCTGCATCCCCAGCAGCGTGGGCAGCAGGTCAGGGAGGGGATCCTGCCCCTCTGCTCTGCTCTGCTCTGGGGAGACCCCCCTGCAGTGCTGGGTCCAGCTGTGGAGTCCTCAGCCCAGGAGAGACAGGGACCTGTTGGAGCGGGGCCAGAGTAGGCCCCAGCCATGCTGGGAGGGCTGGAACCCCTCTGCTGGGAGGCCAGGCCGAGAGAGTTGGGCTTGTTCATCCTGGAGAAGACTCCAGAGAGACCTTCCTGTGGCCTTTCAGTGCTTCTTGAGGCCTGTCAGACAGGTCAGGTCTGTCATTGTGTCAGGTCCTGTTGGGACAGAGCAAGAAATTATGGTTTTAAACTAAAAGAGGCTTAGACTAAAGAGAAGGAAGAAATAATTTACACTGAGAATGAGACACTCTGCTCCAGAGAGGTGGTCGATGCCCCATCCCTGGAACCATTCCAGGTGAGGTTGGCTGGGGCTCTGAACAACCTGCTCTGGTTGCAGCTGCCCCTGCTCCCTGCAGGGGAGTTGCACTAGGTGACCTTGAAAGGTCCCTTCCAACCCATTCAAAGTACATATGTTGTTCTTATCTTTGGGTAGGTTGACTGAGATGAATATAATTTAGTGGTGCCAATTTCTGTCATAACCATTAGTCAGTTTTATTTATGAAACTTGCTATGTGTCTTCCTTTATCACAGTGAAAGCACTGCAAAAGAAAGCACGCCAGCGGGAAGGGCAGGAGTTAATGTCACAGTTCAGTAGCAAACATTTAAACCAAAGAGTGCAGAGGCAGGAGAATGCTGTGTGGTTCCCAGTCTTGCTAGAAGAACTGTTTATGTGAGCGTGGATCAAATACCATGTTCTACTTACCTGGTTACAACACCCAGTAAAGCTCCTGTTACGCTGCAGGCTAAGCCTCCCAGGCAAGCTGTTTGGTTGGTTGGTTGTTTTAATTCTGGAACAATTAGCCAAATATTTTAATGTGAGTGGGTAGCCTGTAAGGTTTCTGACACAGATATGTTTCATTCTACCTACTCCTGTGGAGATTATTTTTTTAAATTATATTTTCCCTATGTTTTAAATTATGCAGGGTGAGGATTTTTACTTTAAGGCTTATTTTGAATCCTGTTTGCATGTGTAAATAAAACACATGGGGTGTTACGCCTGAGTTCTCTTTGTCATTTCTCCATTGTTTAAAAATCTTGTTTAAATAAGATTTTTCTCATAGAAATATCTGTTTACTAAAAAAAAAAATGTGCAGAGGGGAAGCAGTTCAGCTGCTTGGGAAGATTGCTGGTGTGTGATAGGTGTTCGTGGTTAAACTGAAAGGTTCTGGAAGCCATCTTTTCTGATAAATGGATGTTTTCATTTTTGTTTGTCCATGTATAACATATGTATTAAAAAAAAAAAATCCAGTTTCTGTGCAGTTTTAACTCTCCTATGATGTAGGTTGGGCTGTTCCCTGGAGTCTCTTCCAGGTAGAGGAGAACACCACAAAGAACAATTCCCAAGTTCTTCCAAAGTGTATTTTTCTTGTGATCCTTGGGTTTTTTTCCCTTGTTTTTTTTTCTCTTTAGCACCTAAGGCACCTGTGGCCAGGAGCAGCCCTGCCCCTGTGGGCGCCAGACCGGCATGGAGGAGGAAAGATCAGCCTCATGCTCAGCAGCCGTTCATCTTTGAAAAGCCATCAGAGGTAAAAGTGCCACGGTAACTAGCAGAATCTCATTTTTTATTAAACTTCAACTGACAGAAGTTTTCAGACTGTTGAGGTTAGAGTTTAAAAAGAAACTTAAAAATTCAGCTGAGCTGAGCTGTGAGCTTTTCTAAGCAGGCTTTTCATATATAGCAAACAGAAAGTTCCAGCCCTTCCATTTAGGCTCAGACTGTGAGGGTTCACTATGTACTCGTTCAAAACTACTTTTTACTTTTTTTCAGAGAGCTGAAAGAAAATCTTCTCAATATTCAGAATGTTGCAGTGTTCCAAGCATGACTTGAGCTCTGTTCCATTGCTTTATTTTCCCCTCAGATGGGATATCTGTTTTATTTTACAGGGGAGGAGGATGGGATTTATTTTGTAAGCTTTGCTTTGTGTCTTCTCAGCAGATGAAGGATGTTGTGCTCTGTGCAGTGGGAGGACAGTTCCTTGCTTGGGGGGAAAAAAGTCTTGAATGCTTCTTTCTAAGCCCAAAGCGTTTAAAGGGCTGTCATCTTGGCTTGGAAGGATTGGAGATGGTCTGGGAAGGTTTTCATTTCCCTGTGGCAGAGCCCTAGTATCTACAGAATACAATATTTTAACCCCTTTGTTTGTTCAACTCAGTATCTCCTTGCATCTCAGCCCTCCACTGAGCTCAGAGAAGCATAAATTCCTGAGACAACCTGACTGATAATCCAGGCTGGTTTAAACTGCTCTCATTACTTGAACAAAACCCAGCTATCTCAAACTGTGCAGATAATTTTCAAGTGCCAGCTCCTACTCTACCTAGTCTTTTGCTTTGTTTTGTTTTTTGTTTGTCATCTGGAATCTGGGATTTGTTCATCCCTCCTATAGCTGCTCTATATTTTGATTTCCAAATACAAATATAACATTTTGGCTTGCAGCTGATAAATAGCAAGTGTTGTAATAATGCAGATAATTTAGAAATTAATATCCTTTGGGGGTGGAAGTTGATTGCTAAAACCTGCCTGTGGTGGTAGCTGCATTTGAGGGTTTCTGGGGCACAGAGAGTGAGTGGGTGGGTAGTTACTGCTCCCCAGCTGCCCAGTGGTATGTTTTTTCTCACTGATGTATCAGTTTGCAGCTACATAGAACTGCTAGAGATGACAGTTAGTTCTGTTTGTGCTTAAACATTTACTATTTATCATACATTGGTTTGTTTCTGTTCAGGTGGAGCGCAGGGTTCCCCAGGCTGGTGTGATAGAGTGAGTACACTGCTGACTTCACTGTCCTTCCTGCAATTTTTCTGTCTTATCAGTTAGAATCTACTGAGAACAAAGTCTTTTTCTTCCTTTACAACTGTCCTGTGGACTTTCAGCTCTTTTATCCTGAACTGATTTTATCATCAGGAGAGTCCAGGTCTCTGTTAGCTAGTTCTGTTGGCTTTGGCATAGCTGTATATGCCAGGGAGAACAAACAGCTGGATGTTCTGCATCAGCAGAGCTGTGAATGTCTCCTTTTAGCAATGTATGCTTTCCTACAACAGTCCCTGTGTAAGCTGAGGTGGAAATGACCTGCTGTTAGCAGGAATACAGCTGGGGTGGCAACTCCATACTGTTTCCTTTGAAGGTTTGGGAAACTAGCTGCTAGTCAGCATCATGATGAAGCTGGGCATTGCTAGATTGCTTACCCATTGTGTGGAAATGGGGGTCCAACCTGGTCCTGAACATACCCAGTGATGGGAGTGTCCACTACTTCCCTGGGCAACCTGTTGCAGTTTCTTACCGCCCTCAGAGTGAAGAACTTTTTCCTCGTTTCTGCTTCTTCCAGTTTGAAGCCATTGCCCCTTGTCCTGTCACTACAAGCCCCTGTAATAAGTCCCTCCCCAGCTTTATTGTAGGCTCCTTTCAGATACTGAAACGCTGCAAGAAGACCTCCCTAGAGCCTTCTCTTCTCCAGGCTGAACAACCCCAACTCTCTCAGCCTGTCAGGTGTCAGTCCTGGGTCCAGCCCTATTCAATACATTCATCAGTGACCTGGATGAAGGGACAGAATGAACTCTCAGCAAGTTTGCTGATGATACAAAACTGGGAGGAGTGGTTGATACACCAGAGCTGTGGTGCCATCCAGTGTGACCTGGACAGGTCAGAGAGCCGGGCACAGAGAAATCTACTGAAA
>JANHFY010165980.1:0-10498 GCA_027560095.1 Chloroceryle inda
AAGCATGATAGAAAAACACACACATGCCCCAGCCCCCCAAGAAAAAAAAACAAAGTAATAATTACTGACATTTTGAATAGCACTAGAGAAAGCGCTTTTTTTTTTTTCCCCCATTCAAAGCACAGTCCATCCAATCCAAACCAGTGTCTGTGACAGGCAAGTGAATAGTGGCTTGATGACCTTACCAGCACTGCTGGAGGCCACAAACTGCTTGTTGGACAAATGAAAAAACAAGTAGGAGCCATAATCATAGAAAGCTTAGAGGGAAAGTTGCTTTTTTTGGTCAGACTAATAGGTTTGGTTGAGAAAAAAACCCCATAAGCTGAGTTTGATTTAATTATATTAGTCAGACAACTTTAGAGATGCTTTCAAGGCTGATGGAGAAGGATGTCAGTGCATCTCGCATGCAGGGCTATGCCCAACTACTGCCCACAAAAAGGTGCAAAGTTACTATCACAGTTTGTTCTCCCCTCAAGCTTGGGGGGGGTGGTTTGTTTGGTCCATGGCGGGTTGTTGGGGCTGGGTGGGCCTCCGTTATCTGGAAAGGCAGGAGATGGCCAAGTCCTTATGGAAGCCATTCAGAAGGAGCAGGCCTAGGTTGAAAGAACAAGTAAAAGAGAGAAACAAGAAATGGACAGGGCTGGGGAAAGCCTTCGAGCCCTTGTCTCCAAGTGCTAATGGCACAAGTAAGATGCTTTAGTTGCCTATGTCCCAATTTGTCTGGTGCTCCTTCTTAATTTCCCGTGTGTACCAACAGCCGGTTCTCTTGCAGCCAGAAGCCCTGTGCGGCTGGAGAGCGTCCAAGCCAACAGAAGGGCTCTAGCTCTGGCTCTGCAGGAGGAGAAGTGTAAAGGGAGAGAAACCCAAGATGCTCTTTGGTGTCTAAAGGAAGAGAACCAATGCCTGAAGCTTCAGATCTTTCATATGCAAGCACTGCTTCAGTTACTGCAGCTGCAGGCACCTGCTGATGTACTTTCAACACTGTCTTTGTCTTGTAGTAATGGGAAGTGTCAGAACTGGCTCCAGGTAAGCCTGAGGTCTCTTGCTGAACTTTAATGACTCCTGACAAGTTAGTTACCTACACAGGAGGTCTTCATAGATTTCCCTCAGCTCTAGTCATTAATGCTTCCTATTGGTTTTTTTTTTTTCTTCTCCTCCTTCTGTAAGGAGAGTTGGTGCTCTCCTTTTAATGGACAGTCTGTGACATCCAGTTTAAATATAATTCAGTTTTCACATAACATGATTATGAGATATGTTTCTGTGGCGCTGAAAATAATTGCATCAACATGGTTTGCATTGTTCCTCCATTAGCTATGTGTGTCAGCCTTGTTTGGGCTCCTGTCTTCAGAATGTGCTTGGAAAACACTGTAGCTGGCTGCTGGGCCAGAAAAGTCAGGGGGGTTGTGGTATGGTGGCATCCCACTTTCCCATCTTTGGTCTGGACCTTTACTTCTGTCTGCCTGGGAGGCTTCAGTTTTCTGAGCTGTCTCTAAGCATGGAATAATTTGGGTTTCTTTTCTGCTCTGCTGCCAGTCATTTGAAGCCTTGCTTTTCTGGGGTCTATCAGTCTTGTTTAAGCTGCTTAATCACAGTGAAACCTTTCTTGTTAGTAGAATGCAGGAACTTTTCCTTCAGTGCCTACAATGATTCCTGTTGTTACTGGACAAGAGCTTTCTGTGTAAGTAGCTTTGATTAATTTGTTTTGTCACTTCTCTTACAGTTTTATTGGGGGGGGAGGCATATATAATGCAACAGAAATAATTCCTTGTCATAAAAGCAATGTATTTTTCCTCTCCCTAGGGGAGCTGCACAACATACTGTGGAACATGAAGGCATCCCTAAGAGTGAGAAGAAGACCACAGCAGATGACAATAAACCATCTGCCTGTGTTTCAGAGGACCACTGTCAATTTGCCAGAGCTGATGCCATAAAGGAAGTAGACCCAGAATGTGGTAAGGAAATCTATTGGTCATCTTCCCTCCTGAAGCAAGTGCCTATAACCACATCATGAATACACCTTTGTAACATTGGGACATAATACATGAGAATTGAGAAATTCTGTGTTGTAGTAGCTGTGGTGAGGAGCAGGCTTGAATATGAGCAAAGGCTAAAGGTTTTGAGTGAAGGTGTCTGACAGAATGGAGAACGAATCTGAAAGGTCTGACTCTGTATCCTTGTCTCCTCGTGACCTGACCTGCTGAACCGTTGACTAGAGAAATCTTTTCTGTGGCCTGTTAGAGTTTATGATGAGCTACTTTTTCAAAGCCCAATATTTGAAAAGGCTAACTGGATAACAGATACGAGCTGCAGCTCAAATTTCCTGGAATCCTGCTGTTAGGATGTCTCCTCAGGTTTTCCTGTGAGGAGAATACCCAAGACATAGCCTATTTCAGGATGCTTTCTGCAAATTATATTCACTGAAGCCAATCTTGGTGATTACACAGTGGGTCTTGCAAGTGTTTTTTAGAAAATTCTGTGGTTGATCTGATTGATTAGATGATTTAGAAAGTAAACAAATCTTCTCTGGGATGCTAGTCTGTAATTCAGTAGGACTCTCTGTTCTGAGTTTTATTTTATTTTTTGCCTTGTTAAGGTAGTGCCAGAGCTGGAGACTGCCTCTTAAAATGAGGAGTGTGGACTATCTGGCATCGTGTTCCACCAAAATATGTCCATCAGGAAGTGCAATTCAGAGATATGAGCTCATGCAGTGTGTCCTTAGGGTTTTGCCCTTCCAGAAACACCTCCATCAACAAGTGCCTTTTCAAAACAGAAGGAAGTTAGACTTGGGAAAAACCTAGAAGAACATAATCTTGAAAATGCAAATCTCAGTATTTCTCAACAAAATGAGAATGTGGGAGAACTGGAGCCGGTGTTGAGGGAGGTAGATTCTGCAGGTGCTCAACTGAATTCAGACAATGTGACTGACCTAAGGGAAGTTCTCTGTAAAAGGCTCTTGAGTAAGGAGAAGAGCATCAGGAGAGAAAGCTGGAAGGTACTGGAGAAGCCTCCAGAACAAGCCTAGCACAAGACTTTCCAAGGAAAGCCAGAGGTGCTAGCTGAGTCCTGCCATGGTAAGGGCCACACTTCTCAGAACGGGTATCAGTGATAGCTTTTTGGTGGAAGAAGACAACTAACCCAGATGGGCTGAAATAGAAGGTGTAGTTGTCCTGGCTGTAAGTTGGGCAGTGTTGGTGAGGATTTAGATGATGTCCTCCACATGCCTCATCACCATAAATCACCCATCAAGGGCAGCTCAGTGGCCAGATTTGGTGCATGGTGAGAGCATGCAAGACCTGGTCCTGGGAGGTGTTTGTCAGAGCTTGAACAGGAACTCCAGAATGAGAGGTGGAGCATCCTACATGAACTACAAAGCTAGTTGGTAAGGGGAATTTAAAAAGGGTTGTATCCTGATTGATTTCAATACTTCCTAAACACTTTTTATGAAAGTAGACACTTTCAAGCAAGCTTCTCTTAAAAATGCAACCTGATATGACAGTGTCATTTATCCAGCCACTGGATATGTCAGTAAAGAGTTAACTGAAGGTGGATACTCTGAAAAACTGCTTAAAACCAAACGATAGTCTTTTTTGTATTTCACGATATTTTTAGGATGAAGTGAAACAGGAAAACAAAGCAACTAATAAAGAGCATGGCTTGAGAGAAAGAATCTGGGTTTCACCTTGGTTTGGTGCTTGTCTGGCTTGCTGTGAAGACTGAGAGGTGCTCTGCTTTGGGGTGTGGGAAGGACGATATTTTAAGAGTAGAGAGAACTGCTGTTCACAGAGACCTTCTCTTCTTTGTTCTCACAGACTTGATGCATTTGTCCCTGATAGAACATAACCTGAAGCCACCAAGGAAGAGCCATCTTTTTGTGAGCTGACACTCTCAGTGCTGCAGTAGATGATTTGTTAGAGGAACCTCTGAAAACTGTAAAAACATCTTGAGACTGTGTAGCACTGGCTGTTTTTTCTTTGCCTGTCTATCCGCTGCTTTCTGAAGTGACTGCTTCTGATGTAAGGATATGATGGCGGCAAGTGCATCACAGGTTTATTGTGGCTGAGGCCAAGTTGTACAGCTTCTGTCTCTATTTGAGAAACTCCCACCCTCACCCCTCCCTTGTGAGGAGGCATGAGACTTCTCCCCTCCTCTAGTCTGTAGGTAGCAGTCATTCCTATGCTTGTGTTTGCCCACGGTGATCCCAGAGGTTCAGACAACGGCAGTGCTAGCTGAATGTTTTCTAGTGTTCTGCCATAATAAAGCGTTATGGCAGTTGACCTAAAGCTTCCAAGCTTACTATGGGAGTCAGTAATTCCAGTGAGGAATCTAAGCTTGATGTTGCTGTTCCCTTATATCCTTCTCAGAAGGATATAAGCAGGGTGATCTCTTCCCTACAGGTGCTTTTTGTCACCTCAGCACTCCTGCAGTGACTCTTCTGTGGCTAAAAAGCCAGCTTTGTAGGAGGCCTGCCTCAAGCATAGGAAGGCTTCTGAACTTGGGTACCTCCTAAACTTTACCTGTGGAGCATCTGCAAGTATTTGGAGTTAATTGTATGTTTTGGTCTTCATGAAAGTATTTTATGAATTTTTGACTAGAAAATATCGAAGGATGAGGGTTTTTTTTGGACCACATGGATCTCTGTAGAGTTACATCTGGGGTGCCATGAAAGCAGGAACATGTGTGTATTTCTATTCACCTTCACATGGTATGATGTTTTATACAGTAGTCATCTCTGTCCTGGAAGCATTGAAGTATGTATCAGTGATGAGTAGGATATGAGGTGTATCAGGGTGTACATCAAACCTCATCCTGTTAAAGCCACTTAAATGCAAGTCTAGTAGTCCAAAAACATTCTCAAAGATATTTTGGGTTCTTATGTCCTGGATAAATCAGATCACTGTAGCATAAAGTATCCAGCCAGACTCTTTTTCATGTGCTGTTTATGAGATGGCAATTTTTTCTATGGATTATTTGTCAGGCTCCCAAGTAAGGCAAGATTTACTAACATTGGGTCAATAAATCCGTAAAGATTAGAAGGTTAGAAGATCCGTGAAATTGTGTGGGTTTTTTTTTAAGTTGTTCCTCTTCTCTCACCTGACTATTTCTTAAACTTTATATTAAAAAAGATTCAACTCTTCAGACCCTTATTTAATTACACCACTTTCTAGTAAAATAGTATTGGGGGGGGGAGGGAAAGTTTTTCAGCATGATATTTCATTAGCTAATCTCCTGAATAGTTGTCAAGCTTCCAAAAATGCGGTTTACCATGTTCTGAGGGATTTTGCACAGTGGCTAATAAAGCTTCACATGCACACTGTAACTGGTCATGAAGAAAATCTTAGACAAGTGTGATATAAAGCATCACTTCAATAAAATAAATTTTTTGTATCTTCAGTATAATGGGTTTGCAGACAAACTGAAAGAGTTTTAAGAAGTGCTAGTGATTGAACAGGGAAGCTTCCAGAAGCACTAACTTGCAAGAAACAGAACAGCATCCCTAGCTGTGAAATGGGCACACTGGTTGCGAGAAAGGCAGCCTCACATGTCAAGCACAATTCTTTAAATTATTTCTACAAAAATAAATACTCCATTACACTGGCACATTTGTAGAATTTATTTTCAGTGTAGTTTGTGAAAAGTCACTGAAAACCAGCTATGAATAATTTGAGACACATAATAGCTACTGTTGCTTTAAAAAAAAAAAAAGGCTGTGTTGCGGATGTGTTTCAGGATGTGGTGTGATAAGAGAAAAGCAGGAGATGGATGTCATGTGAGAGAAATCGAATAAATAGCACTTCCCTGTGACTGGGAAAGGTTCTTTTTTTTGTGTGTGTTTTAATTGCTAATTAAACCATGAGGAGGATTAAATTAAATATTTATATTTTCTTGAATGCAAGTTGTATGGCAAAAGGTACAGGTGGGAGTGAGTTCCTGTCCAGCCCAGTTGTAGACACTGTCTTTTAAAGAGACATGCTTGCTTGAATTCTCCTCAGTGAATGATGAAGTGGCAGTTAAAGCTCTTGGAACAAGGGAGGCTATTGAGCCATCTGGTGTTTTTCTGGGGGATGTTTTCATGAAGGCTTAGAATCTGGAATAAACTTCTCCAGGAGGATCAAGATGAAGGTGGACAGAGCTGTCCTTTTCCTTTGAGCTCTAAAGAGCTTTACATTGAAGGGTAGACGTCCATCTGACAGAGCACTATGAGTGTTCTTCCAGTGGCTAGTGGAAGTATTGGGGAAATACTTAAGCACAGGCAATAAACTCTCACTTTTTCAAGAAGTGCTGATGTTAGTACAAGAGAATTTAGGTAGTGATCACCTTCTTGCTCCTGTCACTGTCTACTTTAGTCCTCTACCTGTTGGCAAGGTCTTTCACATTTTCTCTGCTTATAGATTGCTTTGTGTTTTTGTTTTCTCTAGCACTTTTGTCAAGCTTGGGAAGAGAGGAAAGACCTGGGCCTGAATCTCTAGGCTGCTCTGCCT
Source organism: Chloroceryle inda (assembly GCA_027560095.1). NCBI lineage: Eukaryota > Metazoa > Chordata > Aves > Coraciiformes > Cerylidae > Chloroceryle > Chloroceryle inda. Next base: position 6,480 of record JANHFY010165980.1, read on the forward strand.
AGAGAGGCAGAGGGAAAAGCTAGATGAGTGTGTTGTTTCATGGCAGCTTCCATAGGTGTTTTCTTGGCCAGTCTCCTGATCTCTTTTCAGAGTCATTCAGCTGAATTGCTCTTATGCACACTGCAAGGCTGTGCTTTGTCTCTGTGTTTGTGGACTTTTAAATTTCTGATTTCTATGTGTTGAACAAACCACAGATTAACCCAGAGCAGTCCCCACCAAGCTCACTGGGACACGGTGTATTAGGGTAACCAGGTGACATTTTTTCCCAGAGCTCTGTGGCAGGAACAGTCCTGGAATTGGCTGTGGGGTAAATTGAAGCAAAGCCCATGCTGCAGGAAGAAGCAGCTGGCCTCAGCACTTCCATGTTTGGTGCACATGTGGCTTGAACAGCTTTCACTGAAGTATTCTGGAGGTTTGTGGTGGAAATGACTGTTGTAGACATAGTACAAAAGGAAATGTGCAGTGAGAGGAGGGGAGCTGGCCTTCTGCTTGCTGCTGTGACAAATGAAAGTTGGCACCTTTCAAACATGCAGCAGCCACTGGTATCATATTGCATGTCCTCTATGGTCCTGACCATAGCTGTGATTATGGTCCTGTCTGTAGAGGTGATTATATATGATCAGATTTCCCTCCTTTGGGTGAGAGTGACTAGTGAAGGGCAGTCAGGAATGCTGTGCTCTCTTATCTTTGAAGCAACCACCGAACACTAAAGGTGTTCTTTGCCATCTTGACCCTTTATTGAGCATATTGAGGTGCTGGAGCATGTCCAAAGAAGGGTAATGAAGCTGGTGGGGGGACTAGAGCACAAGCCTTATGAGGAGTGGCTGAGGAAACTGGAGTTGTTTAGCCTGGAGAAGAAGGAAGGAGAAACCTTCTCACTCTCTATAACTCCCTGAAAAGAGGTTGTAGCAAGGTGGTGTTGGGGGTGTTGTCAGTCTCTTCTCCCAGGTAAGAAACAATAGGACAAGAGGAAACAGCCTCAGCTTGCTCTAAGAAATGGTTAGATTAGATATTAGGGAAAATTTCTTCACCAAAAGGGTTGTAAAGCTCTGGAACAGGCTGCCCAGGAGAATGTTGGAGTCCTCACCCATGTAGATATCTAAAAGATATATAGATGCGGAGTTGAGGGACATGGTTTAGGCGTGACTTGTTAGTGCTGGACTTGATGATTTTAAAGGCTTCTTCCAACCAGAATGATTCTGTGATTTTATTTTTTTTTTCACTACTTAATTGCTACTTTAACACTTTCTGAGTGATTTTTTTTTTTTTTTTTTTTTGACAGCAGTGTCACATGTCTTAATGATGTTCACCTTTATGGTTCACCAAGGTTGGGACTTCCTACTCTTAATGTTGTTGGGTGGCATGAAAAACAGAACTATTGCCCCTTTGGCCTGTAGAAAGCTAATCTGCCAGGAGTCTATGCTGTCTCTCTTGTGACAGTGTTGGAGATGCTGTCTGCCTGGCTTCTGAAACCTGTCATCCCTCTGCTTTCTGACCTGGCATTTCATTATGATGAGCTAGGCTGGAAGACTCTTTGCTGAAGAAGGGATTTTTCTTCCTGCCAGCCTTTTGTTTTGGAAAGCATCTTCAGAGCAGAAGTGCTGTCTGGCCAGTACTCTGCACCCGAGCTTGTCTGAAAGAGTGTGCCAGAGCTCAGCCATCAGCCTTTTCCAAAGCTTTCTGAAAGAAGGAGGATTCTTTGCCAAGAATTAGAAGGCAGCAGATAGAGGATAGCCAGTCCTGGGTTAGAAGCACTCCTAACCTTTCATGGCCTTTGTAAGCCCACATGCACATCTTGTGTGTTTTTCCTTGAATTAAGGAGTTTGCTAGCATTGATTTTGAAAGCTTATGTGAAGGTGAGCAGGTATGCTCTGTACCTACTAGGGCTATATTCAAGGCAGATTTTAAAAGTTTTCTCAAGAGAAGTTAGAACTCGATAAAGCAGTTAAGAAACGTTATAGTGCCTTAAGTGACTTACAGCTCCTTCTAGAGGTGATGAAGCATTGTGACAACGAAGAACATAATGCTGTGCTGTATCAGTGCACTGCAAATCAAGGTCTGGTTTTGCTGCAGGAGATACTTAGGAGGAGGAAAATATGTGTTACAGCACTACAGGTCATTGAATACTCTGCTTACTGGGCAGGCTGCTAGGGCTCTTTCTGGTGTGGGTACCATCTTTCTTGTGTGAAAATTCTTGAAACCTTATGCATGATCCCTGGAAGTACTGTGGGCTAAAAAATACACTAATATCTCAAAGGAAGAATGTATTTTAAACATAAAAGGCTCAGTGATCTGGCTTTGGTTGCTGGTGGATGAAGGAATGTTGATGTAAATGGCGATTTCACCAAAAAAGCAGATCGTAACTGCAGAACATAAGATGTTATTTTTTTTTTTTAAGAGGAGGTTCAGCCTTTTGCTGTGGGTGTAACAGTCAAACTTGAAGATTCAGAACGTTTTGAAAGACTGTGTGTCACTCTGGGAATGAAAACTAGATATGAATTCTTGATTGCTAATTAATCATTCCCCTAGTAGCATATACAAAATCAGCCTGGAAATAGTTTATTCCCGATTTTATTTTGCAGTTTGAGCCTCAAAATGATCAGCACTTACGCTGAAAAGGAAAGGAAGAGTCTCTCTAAAGTGACTAATCCATCAAGCCACCCTCCTGCAAAAGAGTGCCTCCTACAGGAGCTGCCTCTGGACACGTAGCCCTGGGATCACCTAAGCTTTTTCTTGGGGGTCTTTGAGGACTTTGCCACAGCAGAGACCTGTATCTTTCTGCAGTGCACTTTGGTTGAATATGAGAGATGATTTCCACATTTTGGGAAACCATTTATTTTCAGGCTTATCTCACCCCGTGCATTCACTTCGACACAAATGGCAAAGCTCCAGACGGAGGAGGAATAAAATCTTCTTGAGAAGCTGAAGCTTCTGATTTGAAATCTTCTAGTATTGTGAATCCTGAGATTAATCTTCCAAGGACTTGTTAATTACTGGGAAGGGCCATCTTGTGTACCTAATCAAGAGACTCGTTCTACAATGAATTACAACTTATCTATAGTGGAACTATATTGAAGGATTGCTTGTTCTTACTAGGTTAAAACTTGTCAATTACTTGTTAATTGTCATTAGATCTATTTTCCTGTAAATATCTATAGATGCAGAGGAATGAATTCTCAAACTATACCTCTGAGATTTATTTCCTCAGCATTTTCTAAGTGTGAGCTGGTGCCCCACCGATTTCAAAATCTCAAAGGGCATAGTCCACAGTGGCATAGTCCATTAGTGTTGGTACTGTGCATTAACAGAAGTTAGCTGTTGGTAGACTATTCTAATCTTTATGCAGATCCTTCTCATTTACAACTACATGTGAGAGGAATCACCTCTTCTTGAAGGCTATTTTGAAAGTTGAGAAGTGAATATTCTCCTTTGGATTATTCCTTTGGACTTTCATATCAAAAGTTCATCCCACTCTGTCTTTTTTTGGTTAGAAGCACCAGACTGACTGTAAACATTTTTGTAATATTTGCATTATTTCTACAGCTCTGTAACAGGGGTAGAGAAGCTGTAAAGCTCATACTTGCAGAAGCTAGAAATCACTGAAAATCAGTTGTGGTAAGATATGTGCTTAAGAAGACAGATCTTTCAAGTGTTAACAAAGTCATGAAAGCAGGAGTTTACTCTTAATAGGAAACATCTAACTGGTGTGCTCTCATGATAAATATGACTACAAGTCGTGCAGACATCCTGCAGCACCCATGTTTTTGTGGTAGCAGTAGCCCCTACATGTACATATCACGAGCATGCAGTTAGACCAACATGCGTTGCAAACAGCGGGTTCCACTGGGTTATTTACACGTAACTCAGGCATGTGGTTTTTATCACTTTGTATTTCCATTAGAAGGAAATGGTTTAGAAGCAAACTGTGGTAAAAGGCAGGATGGCTGTGGTCTAACTGTCCTCAGCTTATCACTCGTTTTCATTGCAGCCCACCTCCTCTGAACCAGTTGTGACTGGTT
>JANHFY010165981.1:0-10463 GCA_027560095.1 Chloroceryle inda
TGTCCCTGCTCTCAGCAGGGGGTTGGACCAGATGACCTCTGGAGGTCCCTTCCAACCCAGACAGTTCTATGATTCTAATTTACTGGCCCCAATTTGAGTCTGACTCCAAGGATGTCCCTGCCCAGAGCAGGTTGCTTATGGGATGCTAAGTCTCAGCCCACCCTACTGCTTTCCACCTCCTTGTGAAATGCCTGACTGCAAACCTCATGGGTCTTTTTTTCCTTCTCCTTCTCTGTCTTGCCTGCATAATTGATGAGCAATGCTACTTCTGTCACCTCAAAACTGTCTCTGGGCAAAGTGAGCTAGGGGGCAGGTAATAAATCAGCCATTGATCCAAACACAGCATCAATGATGCTTTGAAAACCAACTTCAAACTTGATGTGTTGTAAGTAGGATGGAGGAGCTGGGCACAGATGGTTTCATTTCCACCTACCCCCCATGCACCCCTTCATGCTCCCCATGCCAAAAGCTCCTGCAATCCCATAGGAAACAGTCGATGCAAGGATTTGTGGGTGCCTGCATCTGAAAGGGATGCCTGGGGGATGCTTTCCTGGGTGCTGGAGGCTGAAAAGCAGCCCTGATGCAGATGACTGACTTTGCTTCAAGGAGACTGGAGGAGGAGCAGTCAGAGCCTACCTGAGTGCAGAGCATCCTTGTTATCCACAGGGATTTAGCCATCAGTCAGTGATATTTTGGGGATGTAAATATAATCCCAACTTCAGTTTAGTTCCAGTGCAAACATCTACTTAGAGCAGAATAAAGACATGGGAATCAGGTGTCTGGAGGCATGGATAGGAGTGGTTTCCTTTGTGGTGGGCAACCAGGAGTTAACCTGAGAGTCTCTGGAGTTGCTTGCTTTGATCTCATTACTCACAGAATGGTGGGGTTGGAAGGGACATCTGAAGATCATCAGTTGAACTTGTTGAACTTGTTTAGTTTACTTTCCACCCAGCTCTCCAGGTCTCACTGGATGGCAGCACAGCTCTGGTGAATCAGCCACTCCTCCCAGTTTTGTATCATCAGCAAACTTGCTGAGGGTCCACTCTGTCTCTTCTTCCAGGTCATTGATGATTATGTTGAACAAGACTGGACCTACTTTTCTCAGGAGAAAGCTGGAGCTAATTCAGACATCTTCTTTGGGAGAAATTACCTGTCTGAAGCCAAACCCCAAGCCCTGTTCCTAAGAACAGACCAGACAAGGCACTAAGAGCTGGAGTCCGAATGATGTGAGTTTGGAGACCAAAGAGAGAAATATCTTTTTAGTGTTGGGCTGTACAAAACCAGGTGGGTCAGACCTGCAAAAATGTGTTGGTTTTTTTTTCAAACATCAGGCTTATGTGCACCTTACCAACATCTCTACTACAGTGTCCAGAAGCTAATGCCTAGAAAATACCCTAAGGATAAGGCAAACCTAAAATATCCTGCCCCAAGGTACCTTTTCAAGTTTAGCTGTGCCTCAGGATGTTGCTGAACTCATCTGTGCTTTCTGCCTGCTCATTTACCAACACTGAATTTCACCATCACAAAACAATCTGGTCTCCCATCAACCCCACGTCAACTTCTAGCAGCAACAACATCTTGCAGCAAGTAGTTCCACAGTTCTACTAATGGAATCTGGTCTTGGAGACTTTCCAAACTGAACTGACCTGGGTAGAAAACAGGGTAAGGATCAGCCTCTGAGAAATCCAGACACTTCCACCAGCTTCTGGGCATGGGCACTGGCTTCTGTCCCTTGAAAATGCTGCTGCCTTTGAAGCAAAGATGGGGACAACAGATCTGCTCATACCTGAGTGGAGAAAGGAACTGGGCTGTGAAGCAAAACACCCAGATTTTCCACATTTCTGAGCCAGACAGGTGGAAAAAAGAACTGCCAGAAAGCAAAGAGGGAAACCCAGACACTTCGAGTGTGGTGATTCATGGTGCTACAGCCAAATTTTAAGTTCTCCCCCTTCCCCAGGTTTTAAAATTGCTCTTCCCGAGGCTGAAGATTGATGGGTTCATTCCTTCCTTTCCCAAGTATCATTTCTCTTATTCTGACCTTATTCAAACAGCTCCATGTGTTTAGTGCCTGAGATATTTTCCAGATAGTTTAAACACCAGCTTCAAGGGCTCACGTGATGGTTTCCTGCCTTAGTTATATGCTGCAGTTGAATGTCTTACTGGATGCAGGTGATTTTTGTCTGTCTTTCTCTGACCTAGGACAGAGAAAGATCCATTTGCTCCTTCTCAGAGTCTGCTTTAGCCTTTCCACATGGTACACCTGCTTTGCTTCTTGAAAATTGCTCCAACATGCTGAATCTGAGCAGCCCCCGAGAGATTCTCAGTCCCACCTTTGAAGAGCCTCCTGCAAGGCTCTGCTGGATGAGTGGTTCACATCTGTTTCAGGTATTGGTGTCACTGATGTTCAAAAAAATATATGGAAAAGTTCATTAGAAAAAAAACCAAAACAACAACAAAGGACAAAACCCACCAGATGTGGGTGAAACTTGTTCCTGGAGACTGGTAGTAGTTAGTTTATTAGTACAGACCATGTCAGAAAGTTAAAATCGTGGAATAATTTGAACTGGAAGGGACTTCTGGAGTTCATCTCATTGTATGTCCTGCTCAGTGTGGATCTAATTAAATCGTGTCACTCAGGGCCGTGTCCAGTTGAGTCTTAGAATCACCAATCTGTACGGGGGCACTGGAAGGATAAAATGGAGACTTTCACTCACACTCATGCTGGCTTTGCAGTAGCCACCCAGCATAGTCCTGCACTAGCTGGAAACCTGTCAGCAGAGCAGGACAGAGCCCTTCCAGTCTCTGGGACATCACTTGTTGGAGGCAGCCCCCAGGTTTCTTCTGTTGTCCATGAGAAGCAAGATATCCCCTCGTGGTGAGCCATCCAGGAACCATGGATCTGGACAACCCAGCCCAGAGCTCTCTCCCATCACGAGACATTTCCAAGGGCTCTGGGAGAGGGTTGTGAGTTGCATATGTTGGATGGGAGCCACCAACCTCCAGCCAAAGGACACTTTATGCTCTACCAATCTGTTCCCTTTTTTTTCCTCATTAATGCTACTTCCATGCTTGGCAGTTGTGATTTGAATGATTGGAGCTGATCAGTGTTTACATAGCAACATTAGGAGGAAATGAAACCACACCACAGCCAGCAGCCAACCCAAGCCTTGGAAACACTGGGTTTGTTTGGTTGCCTAAAGAAAGTGGCTTGCAGGACCCTGCAGACCTGGGCCTCTTGCTTGTCTGTAAGTTTAGTCACCTTGAAATGTGTGAGAAATCACAGCCACCTACATCTGATCTAGGGGTGCAGGTCTCAATGATATTGGTTCTTGCAGGGTTTTAGTAGAACCAGTTGCTGGCTGGAGGACAGGAGATGTATTCCTGTTGGAGATGAAGGGAGGAGAGCGATGCCAGCACATCAGACTGCTTTACATCCACTAGAGCAGAGACACAGCAGCTGGGAAGTGCCTCTGCCCTTTTGCTCAGCACCTGCACAGCTCCAAACAAGGGCAAAGCATGGTGCACCCACAGCCAGAGAGCCAAGGGTGGGTAGGAAACAGGGGGACAGAGGAGGAGAAGAAGTGGGAGTATTGCCCCTGGAAGATAAGGGGATTTAGGAGGACAAATGAGGGTTCTGGGAATCTTGTGTGAGTGGATGAAAGAAGCCTAGGAGCTGTGGGACACCAAACCTGTACGCTGTAAAGATTCATCCGTTGCATGGAGCTTCTTCACCTTGGTTTGGTTTGGTGTGGTTTAGATCAAAGACCATTTTTCAAAGGTTTCTGGGGATTTGGGGATGCAGAAACTCTTTTTAGTGAATCCTCTGCATTTCTTCATCTCTGCAGGCATCCAAGATGCTGGTGGGAACTGTGACCCTTGAAAAGCTAGGAAAGTTCTTCTTCCCCCCTTTACATCACCAGCCATCTCTACTTTTTGCTCATTTCCTTGGGGCTGAGCATTTTGCCCGAGCTGGCTCAGATGCCCTCAGGAGTGTCCTGATACCTCCAGATTCCCTGGAGGAGCAGTTGCAGTGAGGAACTGAATGCAGTGAGAGATCTGAATGACCTCAGTGGAGCTTTCTGACTCTCCCAATTAGCAGTGGTGCTTTGAATGCCACAACACTGGTGAGACATGGGATTGCCCAGCACAGTGGGACAGGGGATGGGACTAGCATGGAGCTTCAGGGATCCTTTCATGCTTTGGTCCTTGTGATATTTACCCCTGTCTTCTAATTCCAGCCTACAATTCCTCTCACTGGTGTTCCCCTAACAGGGACATTTCCACCACCCTCCCTCTCCTGTAAGCCCCAAGCAACCAGAAAAAGCAGGAGAGGATTTAGGAGAAACTGAAATAATCAAATCCCAGAGGCCCTCCCCTAAAGCTGATCTTTTATTGAAGGAAGGGAGCAACACCCAGGAGATGGAGCTGAGTATTGACCTTATGCAGGAGATGCTCTGATCTCCAGTGGCAAGCTGAGGGTAAAACTCTGGGAGAACTAAAGCAACCTTCCCATGTTTGCTTATTTATTTGGTGCCATGTTCATGGGCATGGCTGTTTGTATGTGTAGGGATTTCTAAATGAATCCTGCCTTGCATTTCCTTGCTGGTTGTTTGGTTTTGTTTGTTTTTGTTCTTTTTTTCCCCTGAAAAGGTTAAAATTCATGCCTCTGACTTAGATCTGAGTGTTGGCAGTGATCATGCACACCCCAGATGCTTCCTCAGTGTCCTGGTGGCCGGCTGAGAAGAGTCTGGCTCTTCTAGTGCTAGTCAAATGTGGGAAGAGACAACATCTCTGCCTTTTTGTCTCCTGCCAACACACGACACCAACAAGGAAATGCAATCACATCCCCTCCTGGCTGGAAGAATTAATAACCAGTTTACTGAGACAAATGCCTACCAGCCTCTCCATGGTCACGGCTCAGCAAACACCGATGCTCAGCTCTCAGGTGCTCCCAGCTCTGTGTGTGATGCAGATGGAGATAGAGAGCTGCTCCTGGGGGACAATTATCACTCCCCCACCACCCTGAGAGCCCAGTTCCCTCTGTTTTCTGAGTTCTCTATTCTTGCAGGACTCCTGGGTGCTGTGATATGGCTCTGCCTTCCCACCTCTGCTGCCCTGCTTCCCAGACAGACCGTGGGCTCCCGGGGGATGTGTTTGTTACAGCCCTTTGGGCAGAGAGCCATCAAGCCCAATTGGTTCTGAATGATACGAGCAGTAGTGGACATAGGAAATATCTCCAGGGGTCACAGCATGGTCCCTTGAGGCTGTGCTGACCAAAGAGATGCTTTTTAAGGACAGCTCATGAACCCAGCACATCTCTGTGGACCAGTCCTCAAGTGCTTCCTCAGAGTCCTTACCCTTAGGGTTAGGGACACTAGGGAGGACATCCCAGCCTAGACTTTAACATCTGTTTATGGCCCTGCTGCCCACAACCGTTTCTCTTTTCCCAGCATCCTGGTATTTTCTGATGCCCACTGTGCTGAGAGCTGATTGATGTTCCTTGATTTAAACTGATTTCCTGTTGATTTCATCACTTCCTCTCTAGGATTTGGGGAAAGGTGAGTCTCCAGTTATCATACCCACCTCCTTCATGGCCACTTGATATGGCCAGGGTGCCAGGAGACAAATCCAGGCACTGGTTAGTTTACTGGTATGGATGTGGTTAGTCTCAAGCACGTTCTCTGCTGGATGAATACACTGGTGGAAAAGCACGTGAGAAACATTTGTGGGGAAGCAACATCTCTGAGGTTCACTGCTCTGTCAAATCTGGCAGGGGTCAGGGAAGAGAGTGGATGACAGAGGGATATACAATCAGCATTATTCATAGGCACAAAACAAACACCTCTCCAAAACCAGCTTGTGCATCAGCAGTCAGAACTGATACCCAGAGAAGGAAGATCAAGACAAACAGGGAAATTTTATGAGGCATAATTAATCAAATCCACCAAATAAATCACAGCTCTGCCTCCGAGGAAGCCGGAGAAGCAGAGAGGAAGAAAATGAGGCTGAGCCACTCTCTATCCTCACAGCCATCGTGCAAATCCATCCTGAGCAATTTCTGGAGCAGCAGAAAGTCAGTAATTGATTTGGAGCCCCGAGTTCCTGCCTGCATCTCGATGCAGATGTGCTTCCCAGCCCCCCCAGCTCCCACTGCAGCAAATGAGCTTGGAATATGAATAGTGAGGGGAAGGAACACACTCTCCTCTTGACAAGCGAGGAACAGGGAGACAAAAAACCCTTTCCACGCCAAATTAACACAGTTTTTGTCTCGAGTTGCAACCCTTTTCCTGCCTCTCTTTGCTTCACGGAGCAAAGTGCCTGGCTGAGGTTGTCTTGCTGGGGTGAAAGAAGGGGGGTGGGGGAGGATGGTTGGGTTGTTTTTGGTTTGAGCTGGAAGCTCCTTGCTTTGGAAATAATGTTGCAATTTCGATTAGCCAGCATGACTGTAGTTCTCCCTACATCTCATCACCCCAGCTCAGGTATCTTTTGGGAAGGACTGAGAGTGTGATGAATCCTATCCCAGGGCTGAAACCATCATGGTGCAGTGGGGAATGGCTGCTCTTGACCACGGCGTCTGGGCACTGGCACAAACACGTGCAACAGAGACATCTCCCATTTTGGACTCAAGCATAAGCCTTTGGGAGCCCTCAGAATCCTCCTGACTCCTGACCTACTGCATTGTCCTCTGCAGAGCCCAGGGAAAATGGAGATTCAGGGAGAGGGTAAGAGAAATTCATGGAGGGTTGGTCCACCTGTAGCAATTGAACACAATCTCATTCAGGAGCAACTTACACTGATGGCAGAAACTTAAAAGTGGGGCCCAGAATGAAGATGCACTCTCAAAATGAGATCTGGAGGAGGGCAGGATGCATTCATCCTTTCCCACTGAAATCCTGTGCTCACTTGGCCCTTGCCATGATAAGGAGAGCCACTGCCATTGCCCAGGCTCATGGACCAGTAAAGGCTCTTGGAAAGATGCTTCAGGACCTGGATAAAGAACCATGGCTTTAATGGTTGGACTTGATGATCTTGAAGGTCTTTTCCAGCCATAGTGATTCTGTGATTCTCCACAGAGGATCTTGCAGATCCAAAGCAGCTACGCCTCTGGTTTATGGGCTTTGAACCTGAACATCACAACCTCAAGAGTATGAAGAGCTGCCCATGACAATTGACTGTGTTGGGAACTTTTGGTGTGGTTTTAAAAGGTTCAGAGGTCCTCTAAGAGCAGGTCTGGAAGTCTCAAGCCCAGTCCACATGCTTAACAGCTCTGGATTTTGCAGCAGATGAGCTGAGTTGTATATCAAGAGTCACTATGGAAAACACAAGGGAAAAGAAAAAAAACAAAAGAAGGTGGTGTCCAGAAGAGCTCTGGAAATGGTGTGTGCATGAGTACAGCCCCAGCCTGGCAGCTATCCTGAGGCAGCTGCATGTGGTGAACCAGCTCCATCCAGAAAGGGATATAGCACCAAAAAGGGCAGCAGGGTCTCCATCCCTCATCCTCCTTGAGGAGCAGTGCCATGATCAGCTCCTACCTGTTGGAGACTTGAAGTCTGCCTGTCTCTAGTGTTCCAGACCCCACTGCTGTCAAGAGGAGGGATCCCCTTGGATACAACCAGTGCAGGATGAGGGCTAACAGCTGAGCAGAGAAATACCTGAGAACATGACTAAACTAAGCAGGACCAGCATGGGTTTTATTTATTTCCCCTTTAATTATGTTCCCTCTTTTAATGAGATCTACACTGATACTGAGGACAGATGGGCTGGGTGAACTGAGACTGTTTCCCTCCCCCTTTATTTCTACAAAGAGATGCTACAAGGAAAGGCAAATATTTGGCCGTTTAGGATGCGGAGGAAGGAGAAACCCAAACGTGAACCAGTGAGAAGCTCCTCGCTCGAACAGAGCTTTCTGTGGCACCAGCCCTATCCTCTGTCTATCAAGCAGAGGGCCTGGAGTAGGAGTTTCTGGCAGCCAGATGGAAGGAAAGACTGAATGAAGAACATCTGCATCCTTTTCAGGCACGTGCCCTTATCTCAGTCCTGCAGCTGAGGGCATTTCATAGAAAAAAGGGTGGTGGAGGGGGCGCTGGGGAGGGGAGTGAGACTGGAGAGGTGCAAGGAGAGATCTTGAGAGACTGGTGTAGAGGAGGAGAGGAGGATTTGGGAAGGAAATGATCATCCTCTGACAATGGCTCTTGTTTGGGGAGGTGCTACTTTAGTAGCTGCCCCCAGGGACAGCCAGCACAGCTCTTCTCCATCCTCCTGCCCGCACTGACAAGGGCTGCCCAGAGCAAAGGGGTTGTCTCCTGTCCCAGTGCATCTGCTGTGGTCACAGGAGGACCGTGCAGGCAGAGACAATGTGGCTGGAGGTCACAGACATGCTTGGCCCATCTGACAGCCCACAGGGTAACACGTCCCCAGGGCTGGTTTGCAAAGCCACCCCATGGCATCAACATGTTCTGCTCTGTCCCTCATCGCTCTTCCAGGAAACATCCTGAAAATGAAGATGAAAATGAGCATTGCAGAGACCCTGGTGCACAGTACCAGCCCTGCACACCCATGCATCCTGTTCTCAGGGGAGTGCACAATGAGACACACACACACACGTTTGCACTCTAATGTTTGCAAACTCCCTTCATGCCCGGGAAGATCATGGAAGAGATCCTTTTAGAAACTCATGGAGAACAGGGAGGTGATAGGAGACAACCACCATGGCTTCACCAAGAGCAAGTCTTGTCCATGGCTAGGCTTTCTATGATGGAGTGACTACATCAGTGGACAAAGGAAGAGCTACAGATGTCATCCATCTGGGCTTCTGTGAGGTCTTCAGTATGGTGGCCCACAACATCCTTCTCTCTGAATTGGTTGGAGATGGGCAGACTGTTTAGTGGATGAGGAACTGGTTGGATGGTTGCATCCAGAGGGTAGTGGTCCACAGCTTAATGTTCAGGTGACTGGGGACAAATGGTGTCGCTCAGGAGTGCATACTGGGACCAGTGCTGTTTAAGATCTTCATCAGTGACACGGGCAGTGGAATTGAGTGCTTTCTCAGCAGGTTTGCAGATGACCCCAGGTTAATTGGCATGGTTGACATGCCTGAGGAATGGGATCCATCCAAAGGAACCTGGACTTGTTTAGAGAGGTGGGGCCATGTGAACCTCATGAGGTTCAACAAGGCCAAGTGCAAGGTCCTGCACATGGGTTAGAGCAGCCCTGGTGTCGACAGAGGCTGGGGAATGAAAGGCCAGAGACCCCAACAGAGAAGAACTTTTGAGTATTGGGGTGGTGAAAAACTGGACCATGTGCTCAGAGCCCAGCAGCCAATGGCACCTTGGAGCTGTCCCTGCTCAGTGCAGGGGGCTTGGACTAAATGACCTTTAAAGATCCCTTCCAACCCAAACCATTCTGTGATGATGTTTGAAACACATTACCTGTATACACACACACACGAGTCTGTGCTACACACGTGATGAAGCTCAGCATAGTCCAGGGCACACGCACAGCTGTGGTAGACAGATGTGTGCCACACATGCAGAGCAGCACACACACCCCCCACACGCCGTGGCACTGGTGTTCACATTGTGGCCAGTGGATACATCACACTCCTGGGAGCTGGTCCCCAGCCACAAATCTCTTTATGTATCTGAGGCCAGTTAATGGATTTTGGCAGTCACGTTAATAAATTATAATCCTTTTCTAACAGTGCACGGAAGTCTCAAAACCCCAGGTCTTTGAGATGTGGTTGCCTTTCTGAATGCTCAATGGCAGCTCCCACTCCTTGTACTTCCCTGTGAGTGTCCTCACTAGTTTGGCAAAGGCAGCTTTGCTCTTGGCATCACATGTCCAGCATCACATTTGGCTTTACCAGGGTGGCTGGATCTCAAAAAACAGGTCTTAATAAAAAAAAAACCAAACAACCAATCACTCAGAGGAGGAGAAGCTTGTCAAAGACATGACCCATCCTCCCTGATCCAGGTAAACAGCAGCATCCAGAACGTGTCAAGGTGAGGAATGTGCTCACACCATACACCCTGGGACATGGTGACAGATGAAAGCTGAGGAGGATGGTTTTCGTGCTGGGGGGGAGTGTTGATGCCTGCATTGTAGGGGAATGGGAGGGCTTTGGGAGTTTGCCTGGGGTCTGGAGATGTCCTGTAGCTCACATAGGCACCCAAAATATCTCAGCCCTGCTGTTTACTCCTGAAAATCTCCCCTGCCCATCACCCACTCTGCCAACAGAGTGCACAAGCAGCACTGCAGGATTGCACAGCCAGGTCTGAGCTGCAGCCAGGAGCACAGCAACATGCCACGGCACAGAGACATCGCCTTATTTCCCAAAATATCCTATACCAGTGGATTTTGGCCCTTCAGTCTGGCACAGCTACTAGACAGATGGTCACAGGAGATAGCTCAGGTATGCAGGCAGCTCCTCCAGGTTCAAAGCCCTCCCTTTTCCCCCTGCTTCC
>JANHFY010165982.1:0-10461 GCA_027560095.1 Chloroceryle inda
GTTGGATCAGGGGTTGGACTCGATGATCTTGGAGGTCTTTTCCAACCCAATCTATTCTATGATTCTATGATTCTGCATCCATGAGCTGCTTATGTTGCTGCTCTGCCACTCTCCATCATTTTTGAAAGATCATGGAGAACAGGTGAGGTGTCTGAGGACTGGAGAAAAAACAATGTAACCCTTTTTTATGCCCCCAGGAGACCATTGGCCTTCCTGCTGGGACAGGGGGTAGGACACTATGATCTCCAGAGGTCCCTTCCAACCCCTACCATTCTATGATTCTATGATTCTATGATTCTATGACCACAGGGTAGAAGGAGGAGCATCATTCTCAGTGTTTGGAGTAGCAACATGGACACAGCAGTTCCATTTGCCATTCTGGGGTTCTGTAAGAGAAAATGGACACTTGTTTGTGTGGGAAGAGACCAAACAGGTCACCCTGTTATAAAAGAAGGTAAAAAACCATTGTGCAGTAATTCCATGTTTTGCATCCCTGCTCTCAGAAGCTGCCCAGTCAAGCGGGTCAGTAGGCCACAGGGTTTCTGTACAGTCACAGGCAGGTAGATTGACCATCACAGGCTGCCTTGGCTGCAATGTCTTCCCAGCAGGTGGAGCGCTCGGCTCAGTTTTCACAAAGGATGCTCTGGGCTTGGAGGGCTCCCAAGACCATTTCACTGATGGAGGACTTCGGGAAGCCATGTATCCCCTTGATCCTCCTGTATTTTGATGTTCCTTTTAGTTGTATCACTCTGACACTTGGTTTCACACCCACTCACAAAGAAAGTTCCCCACCAAGTTGGAAACTTTGGAAAGTTCCTTGTCAGCAAATGGGAAGTGCAGCAGCATGGCTGTCAGTCACTGGCACCTCTTCTGCAGAAGGCAAAACGTCAGCCCAGTCCTAAGGGACCAACACTGGAAAAAGTTGATACCACCTGATGAACTTCAGAGCTGTGAGGACACTGAGCCCCACAGCCGAGTGTGGGGGGGATTTCATCAGTCTCTGTGCTCCACTGTTAGGAGTGGACTGCTGTGGTCTGCTCTGAGGGCAGAAGGGTGCAGCTCATCTCCCCTGGAAGGATGCTAAAGACAGCATTTATAATGGAAGCCCGTTCCAAAAGTCCTTCAAGATGTGTTTTATGGGGGCAAAGGTGCTTTGTACTGGGTGTGGATGGCAGCAGGACAAATGTGGGAGCAGGTCAGGCACTACCAGGTCTGGTCAGAAGTAGTTTCAGAGCTTGGGTGGTTAGGGAGGGGGAGCAGATGTGTTCAACCCCTCTTGCATCACTGTCTGAGGTCACAGTGGGCAGCCCCACAGCACACTGGGAACAGCCCCTATACCCCTTTGTGAACAGCATCTGCCCAACAAACAGTGGAGACGACAAGGTGTCTCCAGGTGCTGCAGCTGCTCTTGCCAGCACTTTGGTCTGGAGGAGCTGCTCTGCAGCAAGGAGGGGAAGGCAGAGAGGCAGGACAACAGCACTGAGTGTGTGAAGGGCAGAGAAGGAGGAAGAGAGCAGACAGGACAAGAGGCTTTTTGCAGGAAGCCAGAAAGCCATCAGCCATCCAGCTGCTGGCCTGAAGCAAGGGTGGGACTAAGATGGCAAAATTCTTGCAGCCTCATGTGTCTCCAACAACTCAGAAGATCCAGAGTTCTGGTAAAACATTCAATCCCAATTTCATGGGAGTTCTCAGGTCAAGGAAACAGCTGGGAGAGCTGCACCTGGAAGGAAAGGAGCTCTCTTGGAGGCAGGCCAAGGGAATCCTTTGGTTCTTGCTGGGCTCTAGAGAGACCATGGGAAATGCTTGTATTAGAAATGCATCAGCCCTTGGACAGGAGTGGGCTGAATAGTTTTGAGGTTACTGCCTTGGAGCACATGTTTTTCCCTTGTTTTTCTAGACTTTGCCAAGATCTGGGACAGCGCTTCATGCTACCTCAGCCAACAGCTGGCTCTTCATCAGGTGAGACTTAGGTTCTTTTTATCCCCACCCATCCTGGTGAAGGTGGATCAAGTCCTGACAGCTCTTTGTCATGAAATACAATTGTTCTCACCCTCCTTGAAAGCAGGAACCCTGCCCCAGCATGACCCTTCAATGCACAGATGAGCAATGGACCGCCTCCTTTCTCTATTCAGTCTGGGACACTTCAAGGTGGGTAGGGCACTAAGCACCATCACTATGCTCTGCCAGGTCATGTCTCTGTCCATCCAAGACATCTTTTAACCCTCCATCTCATCTGTTTCAGGCTGTCTGCATTCCCAGACTTGGGACTTTCTCAGTTGTCCGACGGCAAGTAGGCACAAGGAGGGTGTGGTGGTCGTGGAGAGACCTGTGTTTCACCTGTCAAGAGCTATTGTGTGGAATTACAACCTCCAATATGATTGCACAGACATTCCTGGTAAGCAGAGAGACTGAAAGTGGCACTTGCCCTCAAGCAGAGTGAGGAGGTTGCTCTGCTGCCCAGAGATGACTTAGCAGAGCATCAACCTCCTGCTGCTGTGCTGGAAACAGCTTCAGCTTGGCAAAACCAGCTTGCTGTGGAAAAGATGATGCCTGTGCTTTCCAGGTGTTCCTCTCATACAGCCCTGAGAGGCACCTGGAACCTGTGTCTGTGTTTGGGGTACATTTATCTCGAATGGCAAAGAGAGCACCCAACATGGGCATGTCTCCAATGGCCAGTGACCCTCCAGCTTGCCCTGGGGTCTGGTGCCTTTCTCCCCACTTTGTCCTGCAGTCCCAGCTTCTCTTCCTGCCAACCAGCCAAAACTCTTCCTTTCTGTATGAGAGGAACCATGGCTGTCCACTGTGTGCCTCCCTTTCCACTTCTAACAGGAAGGGATGACTTCAGCTTCTACTCAGAGCTGCTTGACTGGCCAGACAACTCATAGCAATGTATTGTCTGAGGGCCTGGAAGCTGCAGACCTTTGCTTTCAGCTAGCTTAGCAGGTCTACAAGTTCATGTGCTCCTCTGCTCTTGTTTTTTTCAGGTCATTGGCAATCTGAGCAGCTGCCATATGCTCAGATAGCCTCGGACAACGCTGTCTCAGAGAGCATGGTGCAGCTTTGCATGGAAAGGACCATGCGCCTCTTCTGTGTCTGCCTGGAGAACAGGAAGAGCGTTGCCCTGGTTTGGAGGGGTGTGGGCATGCTGACATTCCAGGGAAAAGACATAAAAATGAGATTTTACATGGACTTTTTGAAAAGGCTGAACGGCACTGAGAAGATGTTGCAGGCTCTTCTTAGGGTAAGATTTTTGTTTTCCCAACGCCACCCCTGTTCTTCTGAACTGCATCCTGGGGGTGGTGGGGTTGCTTTCTCCTGGCCTGCCATGTCTTGTTCAGCCACCTGGGCTCTTTGTGTTGTACGGCCCAGCAGGCAACTTGTACCCTTGGGTACAAGGTCTGGCTTTGCAAGAGACAACCCCAGAGGGGCCCTGCTGTTTGACAGCAGGCCAGCACTGATGGTGGTGAGCGCTGTATGCCCCACTCTTGGGGCAGGGAGGAGAGGCACAGGCAGAGCACAGCTTGCTGAGGCCAGAGCCCTTTGGCTGCTCTGGCTTTTTGCTTACATAGGTCTCAGGTAGGCTGAGCAAACAGCCCAGCCTGGTGTACCCATCTCCCATCACCTGTCTCTGTCCTTGTTGCAGATGCCAGAGATGAGAGACTCGGTCATCTCATGCCATGACAATACTGCTGCCCAGACCTCTTCTGGATGTGTTATCATCCTGCCAGGGTAGGTTTGCTCCTGCAGCCCTTGGCAGCTTCTCCACTTATGTGTAGGTGAGATGCCTAAGATGCCTAAGGTGCTGAGAACTAACTGTCCTCCAGATGGCATTGAGGCATTGAACAAATGCCCCTCCAGGCATGCACTGGAGTTCTTTCTACAGTCCTCTGGGATGGGCTGTCTTGGCAAACATAGCAGGGGCCTTGCTTCAGCCTGGTACTCTTTCCAGGTACCAACTTGAGACCACACCTCAGATGCCAGATGTGAAAGCAGAGCTGACAGGACATGTGAAGACTGCCCAAGAGCAGGCCTTGCAAAAAGGTAATGGCAGTGGAAGGAAAAGTGAGGGACCAGTGGGATGATGGCAGGGGTCTGTAGATTTTCCTCCTTGTTTGGAGGTGTTTAGAGCTGAGGTTACCCCAGGAGGCCTGGAAGAGGGAGAGGCACCTGCTGTGAGTCTCTGAACCCATGATGATTAGGCTCCAGTGACCCATTGTGAAACAAGGTCTCGGGACAGCCCTGCACCACCACAAATGGCTGCAGTGACGACTGACAGAGACGTTACCCGTGGACTCTACTCCCCAGCCTGTGCTGCAAGCAGTGGGAAGCTCTAACCTCGCTTCTTTCCATCATTTTCTCATCTGTCTTGGAAGCAATGGGTTTTGTGTGAACCAGCCCCAGACACAAATCTGTGCACATGGGACCAATCCAGAAATCCAAGAGTTGTCTCCTCTTGTGCTAAATGATCCTCCACGCCAGAATGACTCTGGGAGACCACCAGCAATTCCCAGGGAGCCCCCATTTTAGCGTATGGATGAGATAAAGCCCTCAAAAGACTTTTATCTCAGAGCATAATGGTCCACTGCAGGCAGGAGGAGCTGGATGAAAAAACAGTGTCAGAAAAGGCCTAAGATCTTCCAGAAAACATGGCTTTCATCCACAGGGATGAAAAGGACCACCTGCATCAGTGGTACCATAGGCCTGAGCAGACCTGCCCATCATTCTTGTTGGAACTGTCACACAATAGGGACCAAGTTCACAGATGAACACAAAGATGCTCTTCTGATACCATCAACTCATTTCCCATTTCCAGGGGACCTTACCGAGAAGAGCCTCCTTCACCGAGCAAGGCTTTCTCCAAAGCGGCTTCCAACAGCAACCACAAAGTTCAAGCAGGACCAGAAAGCTGAGAGAAGTGAGCCCTGTGCCAGGTGAGACACTTGTAGAGCTCTGCAGTTAGTTACTGCAGAGGATTCCTCTGGGATTAACACAAAGCTGCTTCTATGCTAATGCCTATTTTATGGCCTGCAAAAGAGAAACTCCAAAGAGAGCTCAGTGGCAGGGTTCCTTTTCTCATGGGATCATGTCCTTCTCCTCATGACACTGAATTCCCAGGACCCATCCTGCTCATAGAGCCCATGAGCACTCTGTATTCAGGAGCAGACAAGTGCACTGATCCAGAGGGTGGAGTGGTACCTCCGGGGAGAGGCCCCTGTTCCTCTCACTGCTCCACTGTGAGAGAGCCTAGACCTGGGCATCCTGAGCTTTCCTTGGGCTGCTGGGCACATCTGAGTGTGACAGTTTGGGGTCTTCTCTGCCTCTGTTGACTTGGTCCCAAGTTGACAAGCAGAGCCCATTCTGATGCAGAGCTGCCTTCTACTGCAGAAGCAGGTGTGCTGCTTGGAAGCACAAGATGCAGTACCAGCTCCTTCCATTGTCCTGCCCATGCATCCATCTGTGTCTTTGCAGGTACCCATTTGCCACCCAGGGGAGCTCCTTGATGGAAAAAGAGGAGAAAAAGAAAGTAGTTCCTCTGGTCAAACCCCGAACAATTGACTTCATTGCTGAAACTATGGAGAGGAGGGAAAAGGTACCAGTCAGGGGCTGCTGCGGTGAGCATGTGGTTCTGGGCTGTAGAGAAGGGGCTGTTCCATGCCTGCCTATAGTCACAAGATGCTTCACTGTGTGTTCTCTGAAAAGACAGAAAGGCAGAAATAAAGGGGCAGAAGAGAGGGTAGGAATGCAGCCTCCTGAAGGGCAGACTAATGGTGCCTGCTGTTGCATTTTGGTCCCCCTCCAGAATAGACACTTGAAGGGGAAGATTCCAAAACACATACTGAAATACCTGGATGAAGAGGAAGAGAAGAGAGAGCAGTTGGAAGAGAAAAAAAGAAGGCAGCAAACCCGACAAGTGGGGATGAAAGCTAAGAGAGGAGAGGATACTCAGAAGACCCAGGTGCTTTGAATTCCTGTAGAGAAAGAGCACTTTGTCCTCCAGGGGAGTGAGGCATAGGAGCAAGAGGGACACCAGGGAGCTGTAGTGAAGCCCTGGTGACACTCAGGCATCACCCCAAGGGTGTGCTGAGATCCTTTTCCTGGTTTCCCCATCGTGCCAGAGTCCCTGACAAAAGTTGTCTGAGGTCCTTGTGCTGGGGTCCCTGCACCATCTGGGTGCAGGGCTGTTGTGTGAAAGTCTCTTCCTGTGCAGGAATCCAGTTCCTCTGAACAAGTCTCAGCCAGCCCCACTCCAACTAGCCTGGAGAGGGGAGACTCCAGCCTCGACCTTCAGGGGACAATGATGAAGGACTGGGAAGAGGATAAAGAGCCAGGCACAGTCTATGAGGACAACACTGTCCCCCCGAGGCGGTAAGTGTGTGTCAGCTCCTGTCAAAGCCTGGGGCAATGGGATGGTTGTGATGCATTGGTGGTGGGTCAAGGAAGCCAACCCCTGAGCCATGGAGCTGCATAAAGCACCTGGGTATTTCTCCCACCATGGGAAGGAGCTGGGTTAGAGCCTGATGGCAGAGGTCAAAGAAGGTGCTTGAGACTCTTCCAGCCTCAAAGGGGCTGTGGGGTCAAGTGTGGCTGTGTATGTGTGGGCCTGGGCATGGGAATTGGGCAGGAGGGTCACGGCTGGAGGGTCAGACTTTGTCCTTGCTGTTGCAGGAGCTTTTCCCCAGTGACAAACCAGGCCCTGCAGGAGGTGGTGAAGTGCATCCTGGGGCAGGTGACCCGCAAGCGCAAGGGGCAGAGGGATGCCCAGAGGGACCTTCAGGACAAGCTCCAGTGGTAAGTCTCTATGGACACGGGCAATGATTCCTCTCATGCAGTGCCCTTCCTCACACTCCCTGCAGCATCTGGGGAGAGAGGTGCTTTTCCTGGCACCTGGCCCTTGGTAGAGCTGCCTTCTGCGACTGTGGCAGGTTCCTGGCTGGGGAGCCCTGGCTGGAGAGTGTCTGCCTGTGCTCACTCCACCTCCTTTTGCTGTGTGTCTGCAGTGAGCTGGCTGTGCTGCGGTGGCAGCGGTCAGGGAGAAAGGCCCACAGCAGCCAGCAACCATGGGAAGCTGGACCACAACCTGCATCCCGGCCCAGGAAGAGGAGGGCAGGACCAGTATGTGACAGTGGGCTTCTAGAGGTACTGTGTGGCAGCCTCCTGTAGAAAAGCAGAGGTAGACCTGTGTCACCTCTTACATGACCCCTTACCCTGCAGGTACAGCCCTGTGTGTGCTCAGAGAAGGGAGGATGAGAGCTCTGGGTCTCCTTGTGCCAGCAGAAGGCGAGGTCAGAAGTGACAGCCCCGAAGGCTTGGTGAGAGCAAAGGGAGAGCTGTGGATGGCAGACTGGACATAGACAGCATCCTCTCCTTTCACCTGCCATGGGAATGGCACAGATCAGTGCTCAATGGCAGGTGCCTCTCTGCAGCCTCAAACACAGCCTGCACTGAAGCGCTGTGGGATGGACTGGGGACAGGGGAGAGTCAGGAGGGTCTTGGTTGACATACACACTTTGTCCTTGCTGTGGCCTTTCCTCATGGACCCACTGGGCTTTGAGAGGAGCAGCGACTTGCCACCTTGAGAAAGTACAGGAAGGACCCCATTGCTGTGGTGCTGAAGAGGAGCCACTCAGGTGAGGATCTCCAGACATGCCTCTTGTTTGCCCCTGCCCGATACTGTCCTTCTTTCCCTTGAATTCCCACAGCCTCTGGGCAAAGACAATCCTTTCCAGCCAGCCCTCACCGTGCAGAGAGCAGCAGGCTGGGATAGCGTCACATGGAGAACAGGCCAGCTCTCTCCAGACAGAAGGAGATCCCAACCACATGTGTCCTGACTGCACTTGTAGTGTAGCTCTGCATCTCTGTGTGCATGCAGAACTACAGAGCTTTGTTTTGAACTCCTCAGCTCTGGGGAGCCTATCCAGTCGCCATCGGCGAGTACCATGAGAGTCTCTCAGTCACAGAGGCTCCTGAAAAGATGTCCAGAAAGGCCCTCCTCCAGCATAATGTGTGCCAGTGCCGGCTAGCCAAGCTGTTAACACCAACACTTCTGTCTGTTCAGTAAAGCCCTGTCTGCAAACCTGGCTCTGTTTGTCTTTACTTGGTGGCTGTGAAATCTGCACTTGGCAGTGGGTGAGCTTTGGTAGGGTAGGGAAAGGCCAGTGCATGGAAGAGGGCTGGAGCTTCAGTCCTGCTCCAAGGGCAGCCTCTCCCAAGGCTGTGATGAATTGTCTTGGCTACGGCCCTTCTCTTGGTGGCCCATGACCCGCCTGGTTCCTGTCAGTGTATCTGGCTGTGGCTGCACATCCCTGCTGACAAGGGTTCTTTTTCTGGGGTAGGGGGGTCTGGGGAGAGGAACTGTGGGAGGAGGAGTAGGAGAATTGCTAGTCACCCAGGGGAGCAGAGCTTCAGGGGAAGCATCGCGGGACTTGCAGAGGCATGGCACTGCAGGGCACCCAGGCCTGCACTTGCCTTCTTGGGCACATTGCTGGCTCATCTTCAGCTGGTTGTCAAACAACCCTCACAGGTCATTTCTCTGCTGGGCAGTTTCCAGCCACTCTCCCCCCAGCCTGGAGCATTGCAGGGGATTATTGTTAGAACAACTCATATTTAATCAGGGAGGGGGACCCAAATGAAGGACCCAGCCCTTGGCCTTGTTGAATATCTTGCTATTGACAAGGAGAAAGTGCAAGAAAAGGATGACAAGAAACCAAAGGGAATAGATGAGGGGAAGTTGGAGGAGAAGGGCAAGAAGGAGGAAGAGGAGAAGGAGGAACACAATGGGAAGATGAGAATAAGGACAAGTTAGAAGTCGGACAAGGATAAAAAGGAACAGGATCAGTGGTCTGTCAAGAAAGTCCAATCATCATGACCTTTGAAAGAGGATGGAACTTGAAGGCAGGAGGGTGGAGAAAGGAAGACATTGGTGGAAGAAAGGAAAAGTGTAGGCCTGCAATTAAAAAAGGAAGGAGCCAAGTTATTCCAAAGACCAGCTCAGCCCAATTGGCTTTTGCTGGTGAAAAGCTGTGCAGCTTGGAGGACAAAAAGTTGACTTTGCTGCTGGGATGCACACAAATGTCTGAGTTCACATCTGAAACAGCAAAAAAATCCTTGACAGGACTCCTTTCTTCTCTCCTCCTGCCTGTGTGCCTGCTGGGACTTCCTTGACTCCCTGAAGTCCTCCCAGACTAACAGGGATATGGAAGTCCACCAGGGGGTTGGGGGGACCCAAATATCTATCCCAATTGCTTAACCCTAATACCTAACACTAATGTCTAAACCTAATGTCTAGCCCTAATGTCCAAGCCTAATATCTAAATCTAATGTCTTACCCTAATATCTAATATCTACTTCCAATGTCTATTTCCACTGTCTAACCCTAATGTGTAACCTTAATGTCTAATCCTAATGTCTAACCCTACATGCCTAACCATAATTTATATCCCCAATGTCTGATCTTGATTAGACCTTAATGTCTAACCCTGATAGCTAATTCTAAAATCTAAATATATTTTCTTACCCTAATGTCTGTCTGTAACCCAAATTTCTAATTCTAATGTCTAACTCTATTGTCTAAATGAAATGTCTAACCCTAAAGTCTAATCCTAATATCTATCTCTAATGTCAAAGTCTAAATTCTAATCCTAATGTCTAAACCCTCATGTCTAGCCCAATTCAATGTACCTAAACCTAATGTTAAACCTTAATGTCTAACTCTAGTATCTAATGTCTAACCCTAATGCCTAAGTCTATGCATCTAACCCTATCATCTAAGTATATATGTCTAACCCTATCGTCTAACTCTATATCTAATGTTAACCCTAATGTCTAACTGTAATGTGTATTTGTATATGCCTAACCCTAATGTCTAACTACTGTCTAATGTCTAACCCTAATGTCAAATTGTAAATCTAACAGCAATGTCTAAGTCAGTTTGTCTAACTCTAATGCCCGAGTCTAATGTCTGTCCTGAATGTCTATGCTTAATGTCTAACATTAATGCCCAAGTCAAATGTCTAAGCCTAATGTCTAAGTCTCAAGCCTGACCCTAAAGTCTAACCTTGAAGTCTGTCTAACCTGAATGTCTAAGCCAAATTTCTATCAAATGTCTAATCCTAATATCTAGCTCTAATGTCTAATCCTAAATGTCCAACCCTAAAGTCTTACTCTAATATCTAAACTTAATGTCAAAATCTATATATTTAACCCTATTATCTAACCCTAATGTCCAATCATAATGTCTAACATAATCTTTAATTCTATATGTATAACCCTAATGTCCAACCCTAATGTCTAAAGCTGATGTCTAACCCTATTGTCTAATGTCTGTATGTCTAACTCTGATGTCTAACTCTGATGCCTACGTCTAATGTCTACATTTAATGTCTACATGTCATAGTTAGAGGGGCTGAGACCAGTTTAGCATGATGTGATTAGAAGCAAAACTGTGTATTCTATACTCTCTAT
>JANHFY010165983.1:0-10446 GCA_027560095.1 Chloroceryle inda
TAATGAGGTGACCATATAAAAGTACTGCGCTGATAGCTAATAAATGGAGTTTCGCCTACCAATCATATTGATTGACCCCGTCTTCCCTCGTCGCTCTGCAGCTTTCCTAGAATATATTTTGCTTAGCTTTGACATGAAAGTGCGATGTACCTTTTCTTCATGGTCTTCCCCTAATACATACCGAGTGATACTTGATCAGATTTGTTTAGTTCATGCCCATTTTGCTCATTTTTTTTAGAGGAGCTTTGTTTTGAGTGGGAGAAACTTTGGAGACATAATGCTGTGTGTGGCTGATAAAGCAATTGTTTAAGCATTGGGTGGTGGGCAAAACCCAAGTGACTTCTGACTGGTCTATTGTGCAGAACTTAAACTGAGGAGGGCACTTGTGACACTGCTGTGACCTCTTTGTAAACAATTGAGATTCATGTACAACCTGATACTGTCTGAGATTGGAGTGAAGTGACTTGGTATGGGGATAGATGGGGTTGAAAGCAGTAACAGGTTATGTTATCCTGAAAGAACATATGAGAGAAAGGATAATATTGGTTGCTATTTTCTATGCAGGTAGCAATTTAGAGTATGAAGATTGTAATTCTGCTTCTTTGTAACCAGAGGACCTTTTCTCTGCCAGTAAGTTCAGCCCCACTTCTTGTTTGGCAAGGTCTATGTGCTAAATTAGCTGAACTATCAAAGAAAACTTGAGATTATATGTATTTTCATTTCTGCTATCTAAATGTCCCCAAGACTGAACTACAACAGATCCTAGGGTACTGTCCTAGAGGCAGTGGTTGGATCCCCAGTAGTGTGTAGATTTAAAATGGTACCTGAATGATCTAGACCTAGGCACAGATCTCCTGCTTTGGGCAGAAAGTAATTTTGTGATTTCATAACATGGAGAGTTAATAAAGGGGGAATTATGTTCTGAAATGAACATAGCTGAAGGCTGTGCTGTAGACAGGTATTCTTCCCCAATTTGTTACTAAAAAGCATGGCTAGGCAGCCGTCCTGCCCAGTACTCCCTGCTGTCTTGTAAGACTCATTTACTATGATTTCATAGATTGATATACAAGGCAAGATTTCAGGGATCATCTAGGTCATGTCTCAGCAAGACAAGTCTGTGCAAAGTGTTACTTTCGAGGGTGATCCTGTATACATGAACATAAGAGATATGCTTCAGCAGTGAGCCAGGACTTGTTCTTGAATGACAGCAAATATTTAGCTAATTGGCTTGTTGGAAGACAGAATTACTCAGCTGCGGGTTAGTAGAGTTAAATCAAGCCATATTGTGTTACATAGAGGTTTGGTTTATGTCCATGGGTAAGGTATGCTGTAGGAATCCTTCTTGTGAACAACAGTAAAACTTCAGCCAGGTTATAGAAAAAAACATTTTATTCTTAAACAAAACCTATAATTTAATTTACCAGACAATGTTTTCTGGCATATTCCTTCTATAAATTGTGTCAAAATGATGTGCCATCAATCAGTATTAGTTTTCATTTCCAAGATAAAAGTCTTGCATGATGTTATCTGTACTGTTGAGAATATTTGGAAAGTAACTTGTGAAGATTCCAGTTTGGCTAATTGCTTAGGGCATGTCATTTACTAAAGAGAGGGGAAAAAAATAATGTGAAGAAGTGCTATTTAGAAAGTGTTTGTGATGTCCAATAGGCTTCCATGTCCTAGGTTTCAAAACAGTCTGGTGTTGCTACAGCTTCCACAAACCCCTGCCTGTCCCCTCCCCTCAAAAAAACCCCAAAACCCCAAAAAACCAAAACAAGCCAAAAGAACCCACAAAACAAAACAGGAACAAAAACTTGGCTGACTTGAAATTCCACTTTTCCCCTCAAACATTGCAAACCTAAAGACTATTTCTGAGTGGGAATGAGGAAGATTGAAATATTTTATTTGTTGCACCATGATGTTCAAGAGCTCATCTAAAATACCTGCACTTGCTGAATGTAAATCCCCATGTTTCTGTTCTGCAAATGTTTATGCACAGCTCAAGTGTTTTTCTCCTACAAGTGCAGCACATCCTTCTAACCTTGCAAATTCTGGTTGAGTTTATCACTGCTAGCCAAGAAGTTTAGATTTACATTCATGGTATGCTTTATGGGCTTCAGTGCTAAAGAGAGATATAAGTGCTTGCATGGACTTTCACAAGACTGCAAGGAAACAAGGCTATATCCAGTCTGGCTACCATGTTTCTGTCTTCAGAAGGACTGTGAAATACTGCATCAGTCTTCATTTCAATATTTTGATTCTCTACTCTTGTGATGAAAATGCCTGTAACTCAGAAGCTGAATTTATACTTGGATAGGAGCTATATTTGGGTTTTAACAGAAATACCATAAAGAAACTAAAGTAATGGTACACATGAGTAGAATTCCAGTAGAGCCTAGAAAGGAAAACTTGATTATATAAAAATATTAAACTGCTTAAAATGGTTTCTCTTGTTTTTTCTTTTCCTTTTATGGGGAAGATATAAAGCAATGGGGTTTGGAAATGACTGCTTTCACATTCCAGATTGTGCATCTGTTGCAGATATATACTGCTTTGCATAACATTGTCCAACAGACACAATTACCGTGCACACGCTTTTTTACTCTGGGGTGTAGTTTAGGATTGTGGGAGTCCTTAGTCAACTGTAGTTTGGGCACAGGAACCAACAACTCACTAATATGTTAGTAGTAAAAGGTAGGTATTATGGCACCATCTGAATGTCATCTTCTTCAGGAGAGATCCATTTCATGACAATGAATGGTAAAAGCAGAACATAGGTCCTGACCTGAACATGTGTATAGATCACAGCAAGAGAACTCCTTTGTTAATCCAGCTTTACAGTAAGGAGTAGAATAGAACTGCCCAGGAATAAAAATCTGTAATACAAAACGAGAAATTAAACATTTCAGATGCTTCTCACAGGTTTTTTTTTCTAATTTGGTTTCAAAACATGAAAAAAAGTTTCCAAATGAAGTCTGGGTCAAAACTAGGTATGTTTGCATGGACTGGGGAGAAGCGAACAGGGTGAACATAAAGAAAATGTATGAATGTAAGGAAAAATGGTCAAATCTAAAGCTGAAGACTGGAAATATTTTGTAATCAAATCAAAACTCATACAAAAGATCCAAGAAATCCCATTTAGTTCTTTTTTTCTGTCTCAATTTATAGCCTTATACCTGGATCAACTTTCTTTCTCTTGAGTCAAATAACCAGATTTTAAAATTCAAATGATGATGATGTCTTCAAATCAGTGGAAGGGCTACTTAGTTTCTATTTTTACTTATTACAAGATAATAAAGCATAGAGGACATCAGATGTATTATAGGAAGAATGTGTATAATTAAATAATCAAAGCCCTTCACTTTCCCACACATAATTAAACAAAAATAGTATGCAAATATTCTTGTTGTTGTATCATCAAGTAAACTATGGGTGTGGCTTGCCCTGTGCTTGGCTGTTTCCAGATCTGACAACACTGCTGGTGCAGCAGCATCAGCAGATGAATCAGATGGGGACAGAAACAACATCAGGAGATCTGATTGCAGTGTCTCCTTGAAGGCATGCTGTGGAAGCCGTGGGACAGGATGTTCCCTAAGGCTTCTCACCCTCATTTAATATGCACTCAAAACCTGAAATTTAGAGAGCAGGATGTTATACTAAGCATTTGCAATATGATTTAGTTGTCTACATGCAGGTGACTGGAAGCATTTTAGTCTACTCTTTCAGCTGCCACCCCAGACATCCACAACTTCCACGGCTTTGTGTTCCCTCTTCAGTTCTAGTTAAGTGTTTTGAATAGACTATCCTATCAGATTATCAGCTCTGTATCTCAACAACAGTTTTCGTGAGGAAGACACAGTGCTTAAACATTTTAACTCCTAAGATTTCAATACAGCTGTTCAAATTTAAGTGTTTGAAAAGCTTCAGATATCTATTTATTTGTTTACTTATTACTTCATTCTGTGCCCTGAATCTCTGAAGGTAACTGGCTTGCTTCATCCAGCAGAAAGAGCCTTGCTGACATATTAAGATAGAGATGCTGTCCCTTGTCAGGAAGTGATGTGTCTTACTTTCAGCTGTCTCCTGAGTTGTCCCTCATATATTTTGTTTAATATAGAGTGCTCTAAACGAAGAATAACTTGTATTAAGGGAGCTGTTTCATAATTACATGTCTTTACCAATCCCTCCATTTAACAGATCTCTAGTTTTCGACTTTTTTACATTCATGCGTGTTACCATAGAAAACAGATATAAATCTTGTAAGTCCCTTTCCTACTTTTTAATTTTTCTTTCCTGTTCTTTCACTTGTTTGTTTTTGTTTTTGTTTGCTTGTTGTTTGTTTGTTTTGTGTGTGGTTTGGTGTGGGATTCCCCCCTCCGTGTTCATTTAAGAAAAGAGAAATGGGTTGAATCCATAGGTATGATCAGCATGAAGTGAATTAAGATTGTGTTGTGCAAAAAACTGATGGTAGCTAGATTTTAATCTTTTAAAGCAGTGGACCTCTTCCTGAACAGACAGAGAGAAATAGGACACAATTCCTCTGACCAGTTTATCTACTTTACAACATGAGATGTATTTCCTAGTATGCTCCCACATCTTTCTGTAATTCTTTTGGAACTGGGCTGAAAGACATCCTCCCACATATCCATTCCACTTACCAGAATAAGAAGAAAATCTGGACTATTTGTCCAGGAACAGGAGTCTATACAGCAGTTGCCCAAACTTAATTCCACCCAAAGCATCACTGGTCTGAATGAATTCCATGTTGTGGAATTAATCACTAAATTTAACATCTGTCTCAGTGTATTATTCTCCTCTTCCCTTTCCCTTTCCCTTTTCCCTTTCCCTTCTTTCCCTTCTTTCCCTTCTTTCCCTTCTTTCCCTTCTTTCCCTTCTTTCCCTTCTTTCCCCTTTCCTCCACTTTCCCCTTTCCTCCTCTTTCTCCCCTTTCCTTTCCTTTCCTTTCCTTTCCTTTCCTTTCCCTTACCTTTGTCATTACCTTTTTCATTACCTTTTTCATTACCTTTTTCATTACCCTTCCCCTTTCCTTTCCTTTTTTTTCCTCCTTTCCTGTGTTGCCTTTCTTTTTCTTCTGTAAAATAGATGCTTGCCATTTTGCTTGCCCAAGTGGGGCCATGTGTGAAAATGTTTGTCCCTAACATTTTGTACAGCAATAAAGCCATGTGCAAGAACAGCTGCTGATCCAGTGAGATTAACACAAGCAGGGTCCCAGTGGACAGCAAACTGGACAGAAGCCAGCTGAGTACCCTTGCAGCAGGGAAGCAGAGGCTAAATTCAGCTGACTGAGGGCCATTGCAGGCACATTAGGAGTTGGTACTGATTTACAAAGATCAACTTTTCATGTAGGCACTGAGCCCAGAATTCTTATTTTAACACATCAAAAGTGTTCTGAGCTTTAGAAAAAAAAAAAAATAGGGTCCCATGCTCTCTTCTTCCTCCACCGAACCTCAGGTAACTGTAAATTAAAAAAGCAAACCCAGAACCCAGTCTTCCCTAATGTTAGCATGAGCTAACTTTGCCTGTTTGCTTGTTTGTTCTCTTAGGATGGAATGCTTAGCTCTGGGAAAATTGTGACTAGCATTTTTACCTTTTAGTATTTTCATCTTGAAAGATAAACTCGGAACAGATGAAGATCATCTTCCAACTCTTGAATTGCTGGCAATAGTATTATCTCTAGCCTAATGTGTCATCTCTCCCTGTTACTAGATCTGTTGCTACAGGTAAAGTTGAAAGGAACCTCACAGAAAAGAATGACTAAATCTGGGAAGAAATTTATCTCCCTTAGAATGTCAGCTTGTACGCCAAGGTTGAAGTGCTTTTACCCTTTCCCTGAAGAGTTTCTGTCCTCTCTCATGTAGATATGATTTGGAATTTTTGTTTGGGTTGGTTTGTTTTTTTTGTTTTTTTTGTTTTTTTTTTTTTTTTTTTGTTTTTTTTGTTTTTTTTTTCTGTTTTGTTTTGTTTTGTTTTTTCCATTAAATGTATAAATATTTCAGATTTTTTATACTCTTTAA
This sequence comes from Chloroceryle inda, assembly GCA_027560095.1. Lineage (NCBI taxonomy): Eukaryota > Metazoa > Chordata > Aves > Coraciiformes > Cerylidae > Chloroceryle > Chloroceryle inda. The sequence continues at coordinate 6,036 of JANHFY010165983.1, forward strand.
TCTGTTTTGCTGGTCAACCTCATGGAATATGTTGCAACAGCCAGTTCAACAGGTTAATGAAGTACAGTACGGGGAAACATTACTTTCCCATTACTTCAGATTAATTAATTTCTTTCTTCTTGAAAATGTTCCTGTTCCTTTCTGTTGAAGGAGGGCAAACAAGAGAGTATCTTAACTTGCCTTCTTGCAGCCAGAAATCTGTTGCTTACTGATGTCCCTTTCCTTGTCAGTTTTTGCTTGTAATTAGGCCTTTGACTCAGAGTAGTTGCTTCTATACTGTCACCATACACATGAGCATGTGACAGACCTGTTCAGTGCCAAAATATCACTGCATTTCCTGGCAGTTTTGCTGTTCTTTTCAATTAAGGCATTGCAAACACTGAAGTCTGCAATATTAATTTTGGTCTTGACTTCAGTGGTTTTCATTCCTTTACCTGTGCAAGAACTTTCCCTTGTGTGGATTGACAGACTTGTTTTTGTTTTGGTGGTTCCCTAAGTTCAGTGGATATCTTACATATATATTCCATACTATCAGGGGCATTGGTTCTAGAACCTTCCCTGCATCTCCCAGATAATATGCTGCTATCTTGTACCAGGGCAGCTACTGTCCACCCAGAAGACATGGCAGAAGCCACTCTCAAAAGCTCACAGGGAAATCGTTCTAAAGTCAGCAGTGTTCCTGTTGTGTGCAAGTGAAGCCACCCTGAGGAAAATCTAATAAAGGCCAGGGCTTGTCAGAGACATGATAAAGACCTCATAAAGATGGTCTCATGCCTATTAACCAATGCCTCGGGTTTGACCACAATGCACACTCCACTAGCGTATAAATGGACCGCCACCAGAGAACTGATTTTGAGTTGGTTCCCTCAGAGAAAGCAGGCCTTGTCATTATAAATCCTCCTCTTGGACTGGGATGATGTCCAAGGATACTCTGCAGATAGAATGAGTCCTCACCCTAAATTTTGGTGAGTGAATATTTTTCCTGGATATCTCTAAGTGAGCACTCACATCCATTGGGAGAGAAACACTCTTTGGGTACACTTGGGTGGGAGTTTTTCCTTTTATGACTGAATGTGTGCACATTTTGGTTCATCTTTCTAGAAATAATATCTCTTAAAGCTTAGGAATTAGTTGTGTGATAATAAATTTCAGACTGACAACTGAACTTGGAATTTAATTTTGTCAGAAGTGGTACCAAGTATTTTTGGTTACAATAAATCTGCATTTTGTGTAGCTACTGCTGTCTCTTTTGTGAGTGCCTCTGTGGCATTATTGATGTAGTCAGCAGGATGTTGACAAAGGACTTGCTACAGAGGCACGATGGTGCACCTTCTCTCCCAGATGTAAAATGGGCGGGGGAGAAGTGGTCCTACCCTTTGGTTGTCATGGAGAAGCTAGAACAAAGCCCTGTAAAGTTTTTTGGCGTCACAGATAAAGAAGTTATGTGTGCCTTCCTAGTAGCCTTCTTAGTTCAGGTGCAGGATAATTCCAAAATGTTAGAATCCAAATCATGTTATTTGGAGAGAGAATTGAAAAGAGAAGAGGAGATGTGTTTGTTGATTGAGCTTATGCTAGCAAACCTAAAAATTTCCCCCGGTGATGTCCAAATCCAGAAGATGCTCATGGGCACGAACCACAAAGATTCAGATAGAGACACTTGGTGAGACACTCATGAAAACTGTTCTGATGAAACAGAGGAACTGGAGGAAAAGGAGGTAGGACCTGCCATTAAAAGAGAAATGCATATGGGACTGAATGGTGGGAACCCCTGTGCCACTGTCCATAATACCCCTGCTCGGGAACCAAGATCAATTAGCTCCAGGACAGGTTTTCACACTGGCTGGATAAAACTGAAACCAAGTATTTGTGGAGAGTCTCTGTTAACAGGAGGGGATCAGATACAACTAAGTGATGAGGCAACAGGGTTTAGTGTCCCGGAGTAACAGCTGATCACATTCTGAGTGGCTTATTTGGCTAGGGATGTGCACCCCAAATAAAAGGGCAGAGCCTGTGGTGCTCTGTCTAAAATGATTATTGGAGCTGGTGATAGGAGTACTTGTCTGCCTGCATCCAGACAATGTATGAGAGAGGGCTGTACAGGACAGAGGCAGCTGCACTGGGGACCCTGACCACCTGAGATGGCTCATTAAAGAGCTACCACATGCTTTAAAGATACATGTTCAGCCTCTCAGAGAAAGGATTCAGAGGGCATAGAATGTAAACAGCAAATCCCTCAGAATCCACCTGTGCACATGATGACTTTGGCAGAAATATTATGCAAGATAGTGATTTATGGGTGCGAGATGGGAGGGGCTGATCTGGGCAGTGGTAAAGACTGTAATGAAAGGGTATGACAAGTCAGTCACAAACCTCACCCCAAATAACCCCCTGAATCCTGCTGGGAGACAGAACCTTCCCCAGGCAGACCAGGTCAAACCAATGATCTGGAAAGGAACCACCTGTGGCAAAAAGCAATAGCACTGGGAATACCCTGGACAGTGTTGCACAAAATGCCCACCAACTATATCCATATATGGATTAAGTAGCTAGAGGGGAAAAGGAGGAGCCTGAGAGAAACACGGGCAACTGAACATCTGCATCACAGTGCAGTCAACCCCCTTGCACCCCTGCTAAAGGAACAAAAAGGGTCAAAAAACTAGAATTCTTGCTAATAGTCTGCTAACAGGAAACATCACATACATCTTACCCTAGGTCTGAAGCAAGTGAGTTTAGCCTTCTTAGTTGATACAGGGGCCCAGATTAGTGTCTTGAATAAGCAACAAACCAAGGAGCTAGGAATTAAATGCTCAAGGAAAACTGTAACCATAAACACAAGTAATGGGTACAGAAGAAGAATGCCCCATAGAACAAACTCAGTTCTGGCTGCCTGGGGAAAAGCAGGCAATGGCTGTGCTCTAAGACCTTACAAAGGGAATGTATTGTATTCGATTTTACATATCAGCAGGTAGGTGGTGGTAGCTGCCCAGTGTCCACCTCTGGAATTTTGGGAGCCGCAGGGTGGAAAGGGCTCAAATTAGGCCCCTGCAGCTTGCTCCTGCACTGCCACAACCTAAAGTGACCCATGTTGATCAAGCCCACCCACCAGCTGCAGCTAACCGCAGAATGGGAGAAGTGATTGATGACCTGATAATACACTTCATCCCACTCCTCTCATAATTCTCCAGTCTGGTCAATTTGTAAGCATGATGGGGGATTGCGTTTAACAATTGATTCTGTCTATAGTCTTGGTAGGCATTGTGCCTATGACCCTGGCAAAACCCGGATGCTTATATGTCTGCAAAGCCCTGGACAGGAACTGAAAAGCGCCACCATATTATTCCTCAGTGTGTAATCCCTGACTTTTAAACCTCAAGCCCAATTTCTAAACCAAGGTCAGCCCTGTGTCTTCTTACAGGACAATGGAGAAGCAGACCAACTTAGTGTTTCACCAGCAATGGTGACAACCAGAACCTGGATGACAATGAACTCCAGGATTGAAATGACACTGTCACTAAAGCTGCATACCTATCCTGAATTTAACAATACCACTTACAGGATCAGACCAACAAAATGAAGCAAATGTCAAAAGACTCAGAAGCAATTTGTGCTGTACTGGGAACTAATTGTTTGAGGAAAGTCTTTACAGGCAAATGCACACTCCCATGCACACAGAGCCCTTATCAAACAAACACAGAATAGCAGAGAGAAAAAAATATACCAATCTCCACTTAAGGTTCTCAAAATGGCAGCTGTAATATTTGTAATTTCCTTTTTAATCATACTGGGGTGAAAGTCTGGACACAGTTTCAAATTAATTGGAGAAATGTTGCTGACATCCCATTTTCTCCTTTGGATAATGGCCCTTCTCTCTGTCAGGAGATCATAATCAGGATTATGATCATCATTTTCCTGAAGGTGTTTAATTCAGTGGCTATAGCTGCATATAGAACTAGGTTCTGTATCTAATTAAAATAAAATAAAATAGAAAATAAAATTAAAATTAAAAAAAACCCAAACAAACAAACCATAGTGAAATAAATAAAAAATGAAAATTTAAAAAATGTGGTTTTCATTATATAGTGAAGAGATTTGTATAAAACACAAATGGGAAAGGTTGAACAAGCACTAAGGTTCAGAACTAAATGATAAATTACATTCTCCATGATGAAACATGGTCCAATGGCTTGGATATGCTTGTTGAAAGGTGGAATATTTCAGAAGAGGAGGAAAATTCTCTACATTTTTTTTTTTTGCTTTTGTTTGGGGTTGTTTGGCTGCTTCCATTTCTATCACAGAATCATAGAATCACAGAATATTCGTCATTGGAAAGGACCTCCTAGATCACCAAGTCCAACCATACCCATAAAAAAAAAAGCACCAAACGCCCCCCCACCCCCCCCCCAACCACCAC
>JANHFY010165984.1:0-10408 GCA_027560095.1 Chloroceryle inda
GGCAGGGCTCTGCTCCCACAGCTCCAGGCTCCTGAGGATGGGCAAGAAGGCCCCAGGGCGGCAAGGATCAGTTGTCTCCTCCCAGGCAGCAGTGGCAGAGACAACAGCCAGAGCCAACACCAGCAGGAGGTTGGGTCTGTCAGGGCCTTTTGGCTCTTCCACCTCCCTCTGCCATCTCCACCGTGGGCTGTCCTACAGTGTCCCATCACCTGCACCTCTTTCCCCACAGGCTGTAGCCACTCAGCCACCTTCCCACCTTGGGACACCTGGGGCTGTTCCAGGCTCTTTCTGGGGGGTGTTTTCACCACAGCACTGACCTCACAGTGACATTTTTTTCTGCTTGTGTTCAGCCTGGATCTTCCTGGAATGAAGTTGGGCCATTCTTTCTTTCATGTGCTGTTTCCCACTCTGAAGAAAAGCTTTCCCATCTCCAGAACCTGCCTCAATCACTCTCAGGCTACTCCTTGAATGTCCTCAGTCTCCCACCACTGAGCCCAGGGCCCTCAGCCCTTCTCATGTTCCTGAGGCCTCCAGACCTGTCATGGTTTAGGGTCAGGGTGGCCCCTTAGACCACTAACAGATGCTCTCTGTTAACCACCCGCCCTCCCTCCCCAAAGGGGAAGAGAAAGGGAATAAGGAAAAGAGACTTAACGATTGGAAAAGGAAACTAGAACAGCTTGAATGAAAATGGAAAAAAAAAAAAGAATATGTACAAATCCATACAAAAAACACTATCAAACCCTAACCCCCTGATGGTAATTCCACCACTGTCACCACTGGTGCTGTGGAGCAGGCACTGGAGGAGTCCCAGCCTGGGCCCCACAGCAGATGGGAGCTGTGTTCAGGAGCTGGATTCTGGTGCCAGATTCAGGAACACACCGATTGTGATCGAAGGCAGAACAGAGACCTCCTTGGCTGCTCCAAGGAAGGAACTAAAAGAGGGCCTGAGCCACGCTGAGAAAAGCTGGCAACATAGTCCAAGAGGGGAGAAGAGCCCAGGAACTCCCAAAGAGAGTGTGACGAGCGAGTGAGCAAGCTCTAGACCCTCCAGATCTCTCTGCTTTATACCAAATATGCTGTCTATGGGATGGATACCTCCTTGGTCAGTGTGGGATCACCTGCCCTGTTCACTCCTCCCTGCAGGTGCCACCTTTCACTTTCCTGCACCCCCCGATGTGGTGCCCAAGATCCAGCAGTGGCCTTGGCCTGCGCACCAGTCCTTGGTACCAACTCTGCCCATGGGCTGTTATCAGTGCCAGCAGCAGACACTGCCTGGGAAAACAGGCTGCTAACTTCAGACAGTGCTGTGAGTTAGAACAACTGAGCTGAAAAGGAAAATCACTGAACAGAATTAGTGCTGTTTTCACCCAAACCAGGACAGGTGTGAAGCCCAGCGTCAGCCTGGGCTGTAACGTGGACCCCCCGATGCTGAGGGAGGTGGGGCAGGAGAGTAGCAGAGCACAGAGATTGGACAGAAGGGAATGAGAGCCTGGCCTGCTGTGGCAATGGCAGGTGGGCTCCCATGGGGCAGGATGTGTGGCTGTTAACCTCTGTCATCTCCTTGGCCTGTGCAGAGGAGAGCTTGGCTCCACCATCTATCCCGGTAGCTGTAGGCTCATCCTAATTTGATCCAGGCCCAATTCCCTCAAGGTCTCCTCACAGCTCTTGATTTTGGCCCCTCACTCCATCTTAGCAGACCTCCTCTGGACCCTCTCCAGTTTCTCCACTCTCCTTTTGAAATGGGAAGCCACTGTCTCGCATGGCATCATCCTGGTGCCCAGGCCCTTCCCCTGGGGCACTCCTTAAACAGACAGGTCTGAGCCCACGCTGCTACCCTGGAGTTGTGCAGCGAGTGGGTGGGGATAGAAATAGATGAGAGGTGAAGAAAAAAAGGCAAAAGCAAACCTAAAGCAAACCCAACAGGCAACACAAAGGCGCACGCTGACCACCTCCCATGAGCGCACTGATGCCCAGCCGCTCTCCCAGTGACAGCCTGAGTGACTAAAAACTCCACCTCCTTCTTCCTCTGCCCCAGCTTTTATTGCTGACCATTGCATCATATGCTCTGGAATATCCCTCTGCTCAGTCAGGGTCAGCTGCCCCAGTTCAGTCCCCTCAACAACTTCTCACCCACCCCCATCCTGCTCACTGTTGGGGAGCAGAAGAGAATTAGAGAACTCGACATTGTGCAAACCCTGCCCAGCAGCAGCCAAACCACTGGTGTGTTCCCAATACTGGTTTAGGCACAATAAAGCATGGAGGGGCTGCTCCAAAGGAAGCCAACCCCACCCCAGACTGACTCAGCACCATGGACTGGGGTCCCATGACATCATAGATGGATGCGTGGGAAACAGGGCAGGAGAAGGCCCCGGGCTTTTGGCAATGTGTGCCCGGTCCCCGCTTCTGCCAGGTTCTGTTACGTCACAGATTGATTAGGAAATGGAGCAGGAGGAGTCTCCTGGCTGGTGCAGGGGTTTGTGATGTCACAGGTGGATGGCCAGGACAAATCCAGGGGTGTCTGGACCAAGAGCCAAGACGGCCAGTGGGTGACAGCACTGCAGCAGCAGCTGCTCTGTGGTTTGACTGTGCCTAGCACTGGATGGTGTGGGTGTTGATCAGTGAGGAGTCCAAGCCTGTGGGAGCTGAGTGCTGGGAGCAGAGGAGAACCCTCTGGATCAGCCCCAGTCAGGGTGCCCCAGTGTGTCTGGGAGCCCTCAGGCACGGCACTGAATCTTCACCCTTGGGATGCTGCACTTGGTGTCCCAGCCTCAGGCCTTGGGTGGCACTGCCCACTTGTCACTTTCTGGAACAGTTTGGGGACCCAGGTGGGACACGGCTGAGTGACCTGAGCCAACATCTCACCACCAGCCAGCCCCCGATGATCCTCACTGTGGGTTCTGAGGGAGCTCTCCTCACACGGAGCTTTTCTTGGCATTGGGCAGGGAAGGAAACCTGCAGAAAGTGCAGCTTGGGACACTCGGGAGGAGAGGAAAAAGAAATGTCACTCATACTGTAGACCTGAGGTGCCAGGGGTCACCCTGAGGGAGTCTGGATCAGCCCCTGGCTTAGTGTTTCAAGGGAGAGACAACGATGGCTGTAGAGACAGGAGTGAAGGACCAGAAATGTCAGGGTGAGGAAAGTGAGATGAGTGTCAGCAGCCTGAAGGGCAAGAGTTGCAGGCAGGGGACAATGGAGGATGGCCAAGGGCTCTGGACAGGATAAAAGGCCCCAGGGGACCTAACCCTTGGCCTTTCTGCTTCCTCAACCAAGCCGAGGGTTTTCTCACTTGCATTTTGCCTTTGCCTGCAATCCCAGCCACCAGTGATCTGCTCTAATGAGCCCCTGGGAAGCCTTTGTCAGTAACCACCCTCAGTGGGACCCATTAATGTACAGAGGTACTTTAGCTTTTGCTTCTGTCTTTGACTTTCTGAGAGGTTTGTTCCATCTCCTGACAGTCCCTGAGGTCCAGGGACTCAGCCCCAGATACTCCACGGGGCTCATTAACACACTGACCAGCCACGGCTCACCCGGGGATTTCCCTCAAGCCTTCCAGCCGTGCACAGCTCCCTGCAGAGGTTTCCTAGTGCAGGAAGATCACACAAAGCACCTGAAAAAAAATAAAAAATTCACAGCCTTCTGCAGCTCTGACCTTTTTTTCCTTCTGCCCTTGCGTGGGGAGGATGGGAGGTGTCACAGTCTTCCTGCCCTTGTCAGCAGCCAGAGCAGGAGGGGCAAAATCTGACTTCTGAGGTGCTGGGCCAGGGCTTGGTCTTTCTGCTTCCTCACTCAAGCCCAGGGGTTTCTCAGCTGCATTTTGCCTTTGTCTGCCTTTCTCAGCAGGACAGCCACCTGCACAGGGCCTGGGCCTGCCTGCAATCCCAGCCTCCAGGGATCTGCTCCAACAGCCCCCGGGGAGCCGTTCTCAGTAACAACCCGCAGTGGGGCCACTCAAGACTTCAAGGCACTTTGGGATTCGCTTCTCACTGCTTGAGCAGTTTCTTCAATTGTACCTCAGAAGCTGAGGCTCCTGGACTCAGCCCCAATACCCGCTGGGGCTCCTTAAAATACAGCAACCCTAAGGAGCTGTCTCTGCCTATGATTGTCCTCAGCTCCTCAGGCTAATTGGAGTTTATCACAGTGTGAGGATCCCCAAGTGCCATCACCAGCTGTTGATCTTGTTTTAAATTTGCTCTACTGGCCACTTCTGTCCAGCTCCTTGGGGCTGTTTCAGAGTGGAGTTAAGGAGGAAAATTCCACACTGTGCCTAACGGAAATAATGGTGTTTTAAAAGATACTTGTTATTAAGTTTCAGTTTAGAGAAGAGGTGACAGAGCTCTTCTCCAGTTGATATTGATCCAAGGTGGCTTCTCGGGAGGTCTGGCATGGCAGGAGAAGCTGTCCCTTGAGGGCTGACACACTAGGGACATCTTGGTTCCTCACCTCCCCAACCTCCCCATTCCCGTCCTTGGCCACCTGGGACTGACATCCCTGTACTTGCCTCAGACTTCTCCCCTGCTCCCTGCAGCTGGAGGATTCAGCCCCATGGCCCCAGCTCCCTCCTGCTCCTCTCACAGAACTGGCTGCCCACAGGAGCAGAAGAATTTCTCCTCTTTTTACACAAAGACAATTACAGTATTGTAAAGTTACATCAACAATCAAACACCCTCTGTACCCATCTGCTCAGGACATGTTGCCTCTCATGAGGTTGCCTCTCAGCAAGGGAGAACCTGATGAGAAATATTTTCAGTAGGCAGACACAACAAATAGGTATAAAGACAGGTAAAGTGTTGTCTGAGGAGACCATTAGACTGTTCAAGGACATGGCAGATTTTGCTCCCTGGAGCTCAGAACAGCAGCAGATGTGAGAGGTGTCTGAGTGAACAAAGAATAAGGGGGGGAGAAAACTGGAGAATGATGGGAAGGGCCTTTGCCTGGACAGTCTGCAGCTGAGAAGATGACTTTAGAGGTCTTCCTTTTGTCCTGGGTGGGTGAAAATATATGAAAGATGGGAGAAATTAAGTACATGGTACAAGAGCAGGTTCTGACGTTGTCATGATTTAGCATCAGTTTCAGATTTATTGATGATGAGAGGGAGATGAAAATGTTGGATTTGAGCAACACGTCAGGTGGTCCTGAGAGATGTCACAGCTCAGGGAGGTGCAGGATGCATTCCACTGTGATCTGGGAGAGCTCCAGGGGTCTCATTTTGGGTACTGTTTCTAGGGTCTGAACTAATGGACCTTTGCCAGGTACTCTTCCAGTTTGGCCTATCCCGAGTGTTGCGTTGTTCTGATTTTTGCATGACCAGAACTGGAGGGTCATGGTATTTTTCCATCAGCTGCATGGGTCCAGAACTAGATTCTGGGGTCCCCCCCATGGGCCGCAACCCAAGTCCCAGTGCACCAGGTCATGAGAGGGTTGACTGATCTCCCAAGGAGGGGAGCAGGAGCCAGGTGAGCCAGAGGGGCACCTCAACGTTCTGTCCCACTGCAGGAGGTGACTTGTTCCTGTCCCCAGAGGACAGGGGAGGCAGGAGCCAGGAGCATTCCACAGGTGCCTCAGTGATCTGGTCCACAGCCTTTCCCAACCTACACTCTTCCAGAGGATCCCTGGGTGGCCCAGGGAGGGGAGTCAGGCCCTGTACCCAGCAGCCCATGGCTGGGGGGAATGTTTCCTGACTCCCGTGCATGTTCCTGCACAATTCAGCAGTGCTCAGGAGCACCATCAGTCAGAGGCAATGGGAAAATTTGGGCTGTGATGGGGACACAGCCCCACCAAGGCCCTTGGTTGTCCCTGCCACAGATTGTCCTACACTGCCCTGTGCCTGGGCTGCTTCTCGACAGAGTTCAACCACCCCCCGCTTCTCCCCTCACTCTGACCCCACGATGGGCCAGGCTTTACTGATGTCTCCCTGCCCCCACTGGCTGTTGCTGCTTCAAACACAAACCTGTCGTTCCCTTGGGGTTTGCCACAGCCTGACCAGTTCTTCCCAAGCCCTGCTAATGCTTCTCCTGCATCCAAGGTGTCCCAGCCCCACACTCAAACCCTCGCTCCACATCCTGGCATGCAAATGTGTATCCTCCTTGTTCTGCTGCCTCAGCATCAAACAACCCATTTCACTTTGGAATGTCTCCTGCCCCCATCTCAGGTCTCCTCTCTGCCTTTAACACCCCCTTAGTCTGTCCCTGCACTCCCACAGGGCTCCCAAACTCTTCCTTCTTCCCCTGCATCAATGGGCCTTGGCTCTGGAAGGTCCGTGCATCCGTCAGGAACTTGAGGCCCACACAAGGGTGGGGAGTGAAGGAGGGGAGGGAGCAAGGTCATCTGGTGGGGCATGGCCCACCCCAGCGGTGGGCACTGCCCATCTCCTAGGCTGGTGGGCACACAGATGGACATGGATCCATCCTGCCTGCTCTGTGCCAGGCCCTTCAGACCTTCCCTGCTCCCACAAGACTCTTGGTGCTCCTACACCCACAGACATAAATCCCTCACCACTTCCAGGCTCCCAGCGTGCTTCCTGGAATGTGCTGCTCTGCAGAAGAGGCCTTGAGCTTCTTGGATCTTCCTGGTGATTCTTGCAGCCTTCCTGGCTCTCTACAGATCTGCAAAGAAGCGTGGTCAGCTGGTCAGGGGAGCTGATTCTGCTCCTCTGCTGCACTCTGGGGAGACCCACCTGGAGCACCGTGTCCAGCTCTGGAGCCCCCAACACAAGACAGACATGGACCTGTTGGGTCCAGAGGAGGCCATGAAGATGATCAGAGGGCTGGAACCCCTCTCTTAGGAGGCTGAGACAGATGGCGTTGTTCAGGCTGGAAAAGAGAAGGCTCTGGACACACTTTCTTGTGCCCTTTCCAGTATCTGAAGGGGGCTACAAGAAGCTTGGGAGGAAGTTTTTCCAAGGGCATGTAGCTATAGGATGACTGGTGATGGCTTGAATCTCTAAGAGGGTGGATTTAGATTAGAAATGAGGAAGAAATTCTTCCAGATGAGGGTGGTGAGACACCTGCACAGGTTGCCCAGAGCAGCTGTGGATGCTCCATCACTGGATGTGTTCAAGAACAATTTGGATGGGGCTTAAAGAATTACGAGCAGTCCTCAGGTATCCAGGCAGAGCTCCATGGTCTGACCATAAGCAGCCAGTGCCACCCTCCAGAGGCCCCAATGTACGTGAGGTGTTTGCCTGGGGCTGGCAAGGATCAGAGGAGACTGACAGAGCCATGCTGCTTCCATCAGTCCCATCTAGTCCTCAAGCCTTGGGCACTTCATGGGATAGGTTTCGAGAGTATAGTTAGAGGGGAAGCTTCGTAAAGAACCCTTGGAAGAAGTGATGGAAGGATTCTCTGATTAATCTTGAGTTCTATGAGTGCTCATAAGGAGGTGTGGACATCTGGAGATGTGGACTTCTCCTGGAGATCCATCAGTGTGTGGATTTCCTTACCCCCGCCTCCTCAGCCGCACCATGTCGTTCCCTATGGGTGGCTGTTGGTGGAAAACCTACATCCATATGGCACACATGGGGTTTAGGTCCCTCCCAGAGGAGGTCTGAGATTTGCTGTCTATCCAGAAGTTCATCTTGGACCCCCTCATCTCTCTGGTTACCACAGAAATAGGCAAACATGCACAAATGGGTCCAGGATGGACCATTCTAGAGATGGAAGATCACTCAATCATAGAATATTTTGAGATGGAAGGGACCCATAAGGATCATTGAGTCCAACGCCCTGCCTCTCGTAGGATGACCTAAAACTAAATCATATGACCACGAGCATTGTCCAGACACTCCCTGAACTCTGGCAGCCTTGGTGCAGGGGCTGGGGAGTCAGTAATCAACCATCCTCCCAGAGCAGAGCCCTTTCCTAATGCCAGTCTGAACTTCACTGACACAGCTTCATCCCATTTCCAGGTGTCCCAGTGCTGGTCAACAGAGCAGGATCAGCACCTCCTCCTCCACTCGTGCCCCTGAGGAAGGTGTAGCCTGTGACGAGGTGCCAGCCAAGCCCCCGCTGTGTCTCCTGCAGGGCTCTGCAGACAGCCCTGCTCTGGGCTCTGCCAAGGTCTGGGCAGCAGAGAGGCTGGGCAGGGCTGGGCTGTTCCCTGACACAGGCACCAGGTCGCACGGGAGGGAGGAGATAGCCCGAGAGCACACCTCACCTGTAGGAGATGCCCCCCAGAAGGCCTGTGCCCCTCCGTGCCAGCCCCTCTGCCCAGGCCAGCACCAGAGACCTGGGTCAGCCACAGAGCGACTGCCCCGAGCAGGAGCCTGCAGAAAGAGCTTTCTGCTACTCATGGATCCCTCCTGCAGGCCCAGGAATCCTCCTTGATCTTCTCCAGGGACATCCCTTTCCCCATGGGAGGGCGTCCAGTTTGGCCTGGCCACCTGGTCCTGGTTCCCATCCTGTGATCCCTGCAGGGCCCTGAGCTGGAGGTGCTGCTGTGCAGAGGGAGGGGTCTGTGTTGCCCTGGCGTCTTGGGGTGACCCTGCACTGACCATACTGGTTTGGGTGGAGAGCAGCCCCAGACAGAAAGGGATCACTGCTGCTGAGCCTCATATGATCTTTCCATCTTCCACCCTTCCCTGCTCAGTAGGCAGGGACAAGCCTGGGTCAGAGCATGAGGTGTCCACAAAGGCCATAAGCTCTGGGGAGGGCTGCACGAGATCCAGCCCATGCACGGGGATTTCCAAGAGTTTGCCCTGAACCACTCTCCAGTCTGATGTGCCCTTGTCTGCTGGCTCCTCACAGCCTCTCCTGACATTGCAGGGCCCTCGTCCACCCATGGGTTCCTCACTGTCTTCTGGGAGACTCCTCCATGGATGGTCACTCATTTTATCAGCTGTCACTCAGTGCCCACACACACTGCTCACCTAACATCCCTGGAGATCCCCTGAGCTCTCCTGGCACCTCCTGATACTTCCCCAGGATGGCATCTGACATCAGCCCCAAAGCAATGGCAGAGAGGTGTCGGGTCTTTTCCAGCCCTTGGTCCAAACAGATCTCCCTGGGCCTGTGAGCTTTTCTCCCTAAATCCACTGAGAACCCCACAAGAGCAAAAGTCCTTCTGAGAGAGCAGCTCCTTGGGTATGTTGCTGATACCAGCTTTGGAAGGTGTGTTGAGCCTCTGGCCCTGCCCTGAGGAGCCCCTGTGGTGATGCTGGTGCCAGCAGGGAGGGCAGCTCTGGCACAGGGGGTCACGGGGGCTGCTCCTGCCCACAGCCCCAGGGCTGCCACTGCAGAGACAGCAGGATGGGCACAAGTCACACCAGAGCTCCGGGGCAGCACAGATACAAGGGCCCAGCAGGAGAGTGGGGCTGGAAGGAGAGACCAGCCCTGGAAAGGCCTCGTCCTTCTGCTGCCCTTGGCCATGGCTCCAGGGAAGCAGCCCCTGATGGCAGCAGCAGAGGCAGCACCTGCTGAGGCATCGAGGGGCAGCCCCATGGGGCTTCTCCATGGGACAGCTGCGATTTTGCCTCCTGAACCCTTTCTCCAGGCTGGGGCTGCTCCCCCAGCTCCAGAGGAGATGTGAAGAGCAGACAAATACTTTTCTACTGGCTTCTTTATTTCTACAAAAGACTGTTCTGTAGGTGCCTGTGCTGAGAAAATCCTTCCCCACAGCTGGTGTGGGTCTGTGGTTTGAATGTGTGATGCGTACAGTGATGATAACACTGGGATGGTTTTGTTCTTGCTGAGCAGGGCTCACAGAGTGTCAGGGACTTTTCTGCTACTCCCCCCACCCCAGCAGTGAGTACGATGGAAAAGCTGGGACAGCTGATGGAGCCCTGCTCTCCTGGAGGTGGCCAAACACCTGCCTGTCAATGGGAGGCGTGAATGGATCCCTTGCTTGGCTTTGCTGGAGCACACGTGTTTGGCTTCACCTGCTAAACAGCCTTTCTCTCAGCTCAGGAGCTGTCTCACTGTCATCCTTTGGATTCTCTCTCATCTCCATGGAGAGTGAGAGAGGGGCTGGGTGGGGCTGAGCTGCTCCTGAGGTTCAATCAGGATAGCACTTTTTGATAGGAGGTCAGAAAAATAATGTTGAAAACCATGAAGTTGGATGATTTCTATTATTTCATTGCAATTAATATTAAAAGAGCTATCAAAAAGTACCAACAAAGTAGAGTCCCACCATGTCCTGAGAAACCCTGGAGTGTTACAAGGTCTATGGGCACTTTAATAATGCTGAAATAGGATGTGTTCAAATAATTTCCCCAGGGCATCCTTGATCTCCTGGTTCCTTATGCTGTAGATGAGGGGGTTCACTGCTGGAGGCACCACCGAGTACAGAACTGCCAAAACCAGATCCAGGAATGGGGAGGAGATGTGGGATGGTTTCAAGTAGGCAAAAAAAGAGGTGCTGACAAAGAGGGAGACCACGGCCAGGTGAGGGAGGCAGGTGGAAAAGGCTTTGTGCT
>JANHFY010165985.1:0-10403 GCA_027560095.1 Chloroceryle inda
CCAGTTCCAGGCTCCTCATGTCAAGAGAAAAAAGGAACTACTGGAGAGAGTCCAGCTCAGGCTCCAAAGGTGCTGAGGGGACTGGATCATCTCTGTGCCACGGAAAGGCTGAGAGCCCTGGGGCTGTTTAGCCTGGAGAAGAGAAGACTGAGGGGGGATCTGACCAATGCTGATCAATAGCTGAAGGGGTCAATCTCCTCAGTGGTGCCCAGTGACAGGAAAAGGGGCAATGGGCACAGACCGGAACCCAGGACGTTCCATCTGAACAGAAGGAAAAAATTCTTTGCTGTGAGTTTGCCAGAGCCTGGCCCAGGCTGCCCAGAGTGGCTTTGGAGTCTCCTTCTCTGGAGAGACTCCAAACCTGCCTGGACATGACTCCAGGCAACCTGCTGTGAGTGACCCTACTGGAGCAGATTTGGTTGGACTGGATTATCTCCAGAGGTCCCTTCCAACCTCTAACATGCTGGGATTCTGTGATTCTTCTTCCACATGAAATTTATCCTAGTAGTTTCTTAGATGCCTCTCCTTTATCAGCTTTATTACTGCCTCATTCTTTGAGCACCTCAAGATTTATTTTTTTGTGTGAAAATGCATCAAAAAGAGTATAGAAATGATGATTAAGCCATGCAAATATATACATCTGTCTGAAATGTAGTTATCTCCTGTGTTACCAATTTTTTTTTCAACTTTGTAGGCTTTACTGGATGGCCACAAAAATGATCCAAGGGCTGGAACCAATCCAAGCCTCTGCTTTAAGGCTGATGGAGTTGTGGTTGTTCAGCGTGGAGAACCTAAGGCTCTGGGGAGACCTTCTTCTGGACTTTCAGCACTTCAAAGGACCTGTCAGAAAGATGGGGACAGACATTTTAGTAGGGCCTGTTGTGACAGGACAAGGGGTGATGGTTTTAAAATAAAAGAGGGAGATTCAGACCAGAGAGGAGGAAGAAATCTTTGACACTGAGGGTGGTTAGAACCTGGCTCAGGTTGTTCAGAGAGGTGGTCGATGCTCCATCCCTGGAACCATTCCAGATGAGGTTGTCCAGGGCTCTGAGCAACCTTGAGTTGCAGATGTCCCTGCTCCCTGCAGGGGGGTTGGACTGGATGATGTTGAAAGGTCCCTTCCCACCCAAACCATTCTGTGATTCTAGGAGCTGCTTGTACTGATTCTGACCCTTGCAAGCCCAGAAGCAAGTGAACTGTATTGGGTTTATGGTTGGACTCAACGATCTTTAAGGTCTTTTGCACCCGAAGTGATTCGTTGTTTCTGTGATTACAGACTCTGATTGCCACTGTTTGTTTGATGATATTTGATCATATGTCTTACATCTGTGCTTTTCTATTTTGTATAGTTAAGGAAGGTGTCATCACCTTTATTCCTTCCTTATCTGTGACTTGCCCATCATACAGGTTTCCTACAGAAAAAAAAAATCCACTAATTCTACCTGGTTATTTGTACTTCATCTTGGTGGAAGAAAGGAAGAGGGTCAGGCTCTGTATCTGTCTATTTTTTATCTGTTACTTTTATTTGGTAATTGAAAACCTCCCCTTCTGCTCAGATGGTTTGTTGTTCTGCTCACAAACTGGATCTGCAGAAGCCTCTAATAAACTTGATGAGCTCCAAAAGAAAGTGGGTGCCAGGTCCTAGATGATTTTTGGACCAATTCAGGTAGCTGCTTTGGCACTGGGTTCTCTACATTTCTGTTCTCCATTAAGCATTGCTGGGTTGCTCAAGGAAGTACCCTCTCATAGGGCATGTATTAAAACTTCAACAGAACTGCTTTCACTCTAATTCCTCCTCAGGTAGACATTTGCCAGCAACTATATATAATAAATTTCCAAAGACTCTGCCCATTCTTTTTTTGTTTTTTTGGAAAGCACTTGTGAATCAACCATTATTGTAAGTCCTTGGGCTCAATTTCTGCTGGTACTGGTGGTTTTGGCTGGGAGCAGCTATAAGTACAAGACATTTTGTTTCTCACAAGCAATCTTTGAAAGAATCCTTTATAGTGCTTTGAGAAAAAAAAAATAGTTGAGAGTCATGATACTTGAGCTTTACAGCTGGGAGTATTGAAAGACTCTTGGACAGATCACATAACCTCTCTGTTTCTTGGTGTCATCACCTTTGAAATGGGGATAACACTTCTCTGCTTCGCAGAGGAATGCACCTTTAATGTACATTTTTTCAGGGCCTCTTATGAGAATACTGCAAATCCTATACAAAAGAGTATTCTCAGATCTTTTAAGGGAATGCTCACAAAGCACTTTCAGACTCTGCATTAGGATCCTGGCACCTTACCATTGCCATTCGGACAAGACAAATTCCAGGCACAATCTCCAGTGTCTGTCTTACGAGATTATTTCTCTTCTTCCCATTTTCCCTTCTTTTTAAAATTACTTTATGTATTTTAGCTGTGAAAGATCATTTTCAGGTATTACCATTCTGGGAGAAGAGACAAGATGAGTTCTTGTCTTCTGCTCCTCATTCAGGTTAACAAGCCAGTCTGTAGCTACACAGCTCTAATGTGCTGTCATGGTGTAGGGTCAGGGTGGCCCCTTAGAGCAATAACAGACACTCTGTTAACCCCCCTCCTTCCCCTCCCTCCCCAAAGAGGAAGAGAAAGAGAATAAGGGAGAGAGACAAATCATTCCATGATTCTATGATTCTATTTTTGTGATCTTTGCAAACTAGCAGAGTCTGTCTCTCTACTTCTCTCAGGACCAGTAGAGGTACACATTTATCTCACACACTCAAATTTCATTTGAAATTCTCCTGACAGTTCAGTCCCACAAGCCACTGTGTTCCATTGTGACCTCTCAACCTCCTGAAGCCAGTCCTCCTAGAGACAATATCTAAAATCAGGAAAACATCTAGTGCTCATAAACATCATATTTCAGTGTTCTCATCATCAGAGGAAATCACTTTGAAACCTAAAATCACACTTTTCAGCTCATCATTGTGGCCCCCCTGAAAACACCGAGAGCAGAGGAAACACGCATCAGTTGTCTCCTGCAGAAATACATGTTGTGGTGGAGTTAGACACTAAGGATTTATATCTTTTGTGTTGTTTTTACCTAACTGTCAGTAAAATGAAGGAAGTCACCTGCAGGCAGCATCAGGGGAGAAGGTCCCTGCCATGTTTCCCTACTGAAGGCAGTGAGATGTGGACTTGTTTGATATGTTCTAGACTACTCACAACCATTTAAATCTTTCCAAAAGATTTAAATGAGAATAAGAACAATTTTAAATAGCACCTCACCCTGCCTTTTAGCAACACCAGCATTTATCTGGGGGAGAGAGCAGCAGGATTCCAATGTCTGGTTTACCTCTGCCATTCCAGCAAGGATCAGGCAGGGCTGGAAAAAAAAGACAATAATAAAAGGAGAAAATCAGTGATTCCCAAGTGGGTAGTTTATCCTTCCTTGCTCCATGCCACAGTTCACCCTGCCCTGGATGTCCGAGATGCAGTGCTGCGTCAGCCCATGGCTGGGACAATGGAGGAGAGGAGGAGGAGGATGATGGTGGGAAGGGTGGAGGGGATGGTGTGAGGATGTGTGATGAGTTGGTGTGGGGACATTGGTCTGTGAGGAGACAGCATGGGTACATATGAGGGAACAGTGAAGAGACATGAATCTGTGTCAAGGGACAGAGTGGTGATGGTGTGGGGACATGTGAGGGGACAGTGTGGGGATGTTTGAGGTGGCAGTGAGGGGATGGTGTAGGGAAATGGGTCTGTGAGGAGACACCTTGGAGACCTGTGAAGGGATGGAGTGGGGATGTGTGAGGAGATGTCATGGGGACACAGGGCCCTGAGGGGACACTGTTGGGCCTCGAGACAGAGTACAGCGTAAGGACATGCAAGGGCATCACTGGCACAGGGCTGTGAGTCTGCCAGGGGACCGTGTGGGGACACGAGAGGGTGCAGTGAGGGGACGTGTGAGTGTTGAAGACTGAAACAGAGCTACCACTGTTACAGGCAGGGTGTTACACTTGTCATCAGGAGCACTAACATTTAGTTAGTAACCTCTAACAGGGTCGCCCCGGACCAACCAGGCCTTGAGGAAGACTCTTCAACTGTACATTGCCAGCTTGCCAGGAGAAATCAAGGCCCATGAATCCTTAGCTGAACTACCTTCAGTATAATACTAAAAATCACACCCATAAGTCAAAAAGACCCTTTGTAGGTTTTATGCATAAATACAGCACAGAGGGTCCCATTTTGCACGCTCGATTTACGGGAAACAGCCAAGCACCCAGCCTTGCAGTAAATAGGCAATGTCTCTCCTGAGGGTGTGAGAGCTGGACACCTTGCACACTGGGTGACAAATCCACCCTTTTGGACAACAAGAGGATATGGCGGGGACGTGTAAGGGGACGCGGGTCTGTGAGGGGACACCCGGATCTGTCAGGACATGCCAAGGGATGGTGTCGGGACCTGTGGAGGACGGCGGGGGGGCGTGGCGTAGCTTAGCCGGCGCGGGGCGGGCGGGCACAGGGACCGCAGGGCTCCGCCCCGCCCAGCGCGAAGCTTTTTGTCCCGGCGCGGCCGCCGTCATCTCCAGCCGCGTTTCCATGGCGGCGAGCGGGCGGCCGCGGGCCTGAACTGCGCGGGAACCCGCCCGCCCGCCTGCGGCCTTACGCGGCCCGGCCGTATCCACCCAGCTCCGCCATGGAGGACGAGCTTTACCTCGAGAATATCGACGAGTTCGTTACCGATCAGAACCGCATTGTGAGTTCCGCCGGCGGGGGGAGAGGCCGCCGCTATGGCGTGAACCCCCCCTCAGGAGCGAGGACAACCCCTATACCACTCTCACCCCTAGTGTGGCTGTCGTTGGGGGGGTGGGGGGTGTCAGCCGTTAGCTTTTGTGTCTGGGGGTGCTAGAAACGAGGGGGCTGCAGTGCCGGGCCTGGCATCATGTCAGCACCTGGGGCACCAGTGCAGACCCCCCCCGCCGCTTTCTTTCCCCCGGCGTGGCTGCCGTTATGGGAGGATCAATCTGTACGTTTGGCCATCCCCCGTCAGGCTTGGGCCCAAACCTGCTTCTGTGGGTGCTGGAAACTGGGGGTGAGGGTTGCAGTGTCGGGGCCTAGTGTGTCAGTGCCTGGAGTGACACCAATTCAGTCCTTGCCCCCCCACGCCCGCCCGGTCTCGGTTCAAACCGCCCAAACCCCCAGGGAACAGCTGCTTTTGGTTGGCAGTTGAAAGATGAGGCTGGGGATGTGTCCTCCTCCCCATAGCACCCACCTGCACATCAGGTGGGTGCCCAGCCCTCTTCTCCTGGGTGCAGAAGAGTGAAGCCTCCACAGCTGTAGCTCAGGAGCTGTTTGCTCAAGTTTTAGTCATCTTTGGGGATGTATGTGTGGTGCCTGGGTGTGTTTGCAGTGCTTGATTTACCACAGGTCACCCTGTAAAGTTAACAGGGGCTTTCTGTCAAGGTGGACATGAGGTGCCTTTCTTGTCAGGTGTCTTTTTCCCCCTTTGACTTGACTTTATTTTAATGTTACTGAAGAGAATAGGTAAGGACATCATGTATATCACAGGAAAAGCAGCTCTCCCCAAATTTCTTACACTCCCTAACCAGGTGAGCTGTTTTTTCTCAAAAAAAAAAGGCACTGTAGTGACAGCAGTGGTTTAGCTCAAAGTATAAACAACAGAAGTGTATAAAATGGTGTGGGGTTTCTTCATGAAAAGTTGAGGCCATCTGGACTACTAGTTCTCTTTTAAAGTAATGTTACTACTAATTGCCTGTAGCCTATTGGAGCCTTGATGATTTTAGGACAATACAGAAAAAAAAAGCGTGTGTGTCTCTTTCAAAGTGAAGATTTTTTTTGGTATTTATTTCCTATAAAATGATACATTAAAGTTGGCCCATTGTATTAAAGCAGCTGAATTAACATAAGCTGCCTGCGTTATAATTTATTTCAGTGAACTGCTAGACAAATAACAATTTAATTGTTGATTTCATTGTTGTATTTGAGATGGGAGAGGCCCGTGCCTGAGGATTAGTTTAAAAAGGCAGGGCAGGAGGAGAAAGAACTATAAAAGACAAGCTTTGCCTGGGTAATACATGAAATTAGTGGCAGGGAAGGGTTTAGAGGTGCAGTCTCCTGAAATTTGCCTGTGGTGCTGTTGAATTTGTGATGATCCCAGCATCTGGGTGGCAGAAATCCAAAAAACACTTGGTAGTTATTTGGGAGAGCAACAAGAGCTTTCTCATGGTTAAAAATGGTGCTGTTAAATATTTTTCTCTCCACTGTGAAGTGAAGCAGTGAGGGTGTTTTGAAGTGCTTTTGTTTCTGTGATGGTGTTTCAAGGTGTTCACAAAACACCTGCCCAGGTGGAGTCCCCATCCCTGGAGGGGTTTCAGAGCCCTGGAGCTGTGGTGCTGAGGGACAGGGTTTAGTGGAGACCTGGCAGTGATGGGTTAGCGGTTGAACCTGATGATCTTAACGGTCTCTTCCAGCCAAAATGATTTTAAGAAAACCACAGCTTTTCGGGTAGGTAGTTTAGGTCTTAGGGATTCAATCAACTCATTAAAGCACAGGTGTCCATGTGCTCTCACTTAAAATGGGTTTTGCTGGGGTTTTTTTTGGGGGGCTAAAGATCTACCCCTGAAATGAGCAAAGGAAGGCAGTTTAATAAATCAAGAGATGTTTGTTTGTTTTTTTTTTTAACTGAAGTTTGTTTGTTGTGTTTTGTTGTTTTTTTTTTTTTCTTATACAGGTAACGTACAGATGGCTGAGCTACACCCTGGGAGTTCATGTCAACCAGGCTAAACAGTAGGTGTCAGTACATCCCACCACCTTTTGTGTTTTGTGGCAAAGCTCTTTTAATTACTGGTTTTGTGACTGTGGTTAGTGTACTGTATTAAACTTACCTCTTTATAAATATTTTAAAATCCTGTGTGTCTTAACATGTACAGTTAGCTACGTTACTTCACATGCCTCACTCCTCCTGTAGGCAGGTCTTGCCTTGACTTTTATGAGAGCTGGACACATTGTGCTGCTTTAGATCATCACTATTTCTGTCAGAATAGGTGGGTTTGCCCTGTCTGGATGCCAGGTGCCCACCAAAGCCTCACTCCCCTCATCGGCTAGACAGGAGAGAGAAAATATAATGAAAGGCTTGTGGGTCAAGAGAAGGACAGGGAGAGAGCACTTGCCAATTGCCAACGTGGACAAAACAGATTCAACTTGGGGAAAACTTAATTGCCTATCACATCAGAGTAGGATAATGACAAATAAAACTATACCTTGAAAACACCTTCCCCCACCTCTCCCTTCTTCACAGGCTCAGCTTCACTCCTGATTTCTGTACCTCCTGCTCCCAGTGGTGCAGGGGGATGGGGAATCGAGTTGTGAACAGTTCATTACACATTGTCTGCACCCCTCCTTCCTCCTCACACTCTTCCCCTGCTCCATTGTGGGGTCCCTCCCAAAGGAAACAGTCCTCCATGAACTTCTCCATTGAGAGTCCTTTCCACAGGCTGCAGTTCTTCATGAACTGCTCCAGCATGGGTCCCTTCCACAGGGTCAGTCCTTCAGGAGCAGACTGTTTCAGCCTGGGTTCCCCAGGGGGCCACAAGTCACAGAATACCAGTGTGGTGGACATTGGCAGGGACCTCTGGAGATCCTCTCATCTAACCCACTGCTCCAGCAGGGTCACCCACAGCAGGCTGCCCAGGATCACATTGTCCAGGAGGGTTTGGAATCTCTCCTCCAGAGGAGACTCCACAACCTCTCTGGGCAGCCTGGGCCAGGCTCTGGCACCCTCACAGCAAAGAACTTTTTCCTTCTGTTCAGATGGAACCTCCCAGGTTCCAGTTTGTGCCTGTTGCACTTTGTCCTGTTGCTGGACACTGCTGACAGGAGTCTGACCCCATCTTATTGACCCCCATCCTTTAGCTATTGACCAGCATTGATCAGATCCTGCTCCCCTGCTCTGACCACCTGCCTGTACAGCATGTCACCCAGTATAAATACCTACTTGACGGGCTTGGTGGGCACAGGTAGATGTGTGAAGGCTGTGGAATCACCTGTGCTGTCAATGCTTTTGCTTTTCCAAATGTGTAACCTTGTCGTGATGCATTTTGAGGAATAAAAATTACTGTAACCTTTAAAATACTCTATAAAGCAATGAATGAGCTCTCCAGGATTGCAGTGTTGTTGCTACACAGCAAGTTGAAGTTAAGTGTAAGGTTTGAAGGCTCCAGAAGAGTGCTGAATCCCATAATACAAATATTTTCTCTCCTTGTTTCTGTCTATAGCTTGGACCTAAGGGGGTGTTTGCTGTGTACTCAGCTGCTGTGTACTAAGCCCAGCTTCACCTGTCTTGTCCAAACTACTAGAATATCAACTTGGGCATCTGACATAATGAAGAGGTTGTTTGAGCTCTGTCCTCTGCATGTATGTGAACAATTTAGATGACGGGTAAATCTGAGTGTGCTTCAGTGATGGTGTAGACCCTACTGGAGAGCTCTGCAGGGAATGATTTGGGTCATACAGTAAACTAGGAGACAGAGAACTTTTTGCTGTGAAGACAATGGCCCAGGTGAAGCAAAGGCACCTTCTCCTACCCTTGAAATCAACCTGGAGATGGAGGACTCCTGTGGCATCTCTGTGCTTAAACTCTCTCCTAGCAGCTGGAGAAGTGCCTGATAACACAAATGAATTAATTTAGAGATTGCACTGGCTGTGGCACTGTGGTCACTGCATTCTGCCTCTGTAGCAATGAGATTCTGCAAGCATTTTTACCAGATACTGTCCTCATGGAGTGTGGGGTATACTGTCTCCACTCAGTTAGGTGTGACACTCATCATAAATCAGTGGTATAAGCAGGAGTTTCGAGTCTTGGCAAAATCTCCTCATCTCTAATCGTGTGCTTTCTTCCTGTTCCTGACCAGTGGCTGTAACTGGGGTTGTGTACATCCACCTGGCAATGTGATTACACACCAAAACCCACCAGTTCCTCTGTCAAGTGCTGCCGAATGCTGGGTTGTTACAGCCTTTCTTGAGAGGAAACTTTGGAACCAGCCTTCCAGAGGATGTGAGAACATCTGCAACCAGCTGTTAAAGCTTTGGGAGCCTCTATTCGTTTCCCCTTTGGTTTCTGTAATTGTTGGACAGAGATGCTCCAAAGTGGAGGAGGAGGAAGGTGCCTCAGTAAGATGAATGTAATTCTGGTTAAAATAACTGTGCTTCTGTGAAATGGTTCCATGTTAGGCTGGCTTTACTCTTTATTTTTTCATGCAAGCTTTACGGAAGGGGTGGTGACAGGTTCTTCCTTTCTAGGTGATTAAGTCTGGTTTCTTCTGTGCAGGATGCTCTATGATTACGTAGAGAGGAAACGAAAAGAGAATTCAGGAGCTCAGCTTCATGTCACCTACTTAGTAGCAGGAAACCTCATGCAGAACGGACACATGGTAAGTGTGTCATTTCTCAAAAGTGCCTGGGAGCTCTTTGTTCTTCTGTCTTCCATCTTGTATAGTCATCTTTGGTGAAAAGCTGGATTGGATCTGTTTTTCCGTGAACAGGGACAATGTGCTGGGTCTTCTGTACAAAATAAGGCACTACCTCTGTCCCAGCGTAGAAACAATGGAGAGAAAGGATCAGCTGGTCATCGTTTGGTAATACAGGGCTGAATAATACACCAGGGGTTCTATTTAATCAACTTCAATCCTGTGACCATTCACCTTTCAATTTTATTGCTATTACGGGACAGCAAAGGTTATAAAAGAGTCTGCAGAGGCCCCTGTGAGATCAGCTAATCCATTTCCCAGGGAGTTCTGTGGAGTGGAAGTGAGCAAAGTAGTGATTGGAGAGAGCTTGGAATTCAGTTGGTATAGAATGATAAAGAAATACTTGGAGTCCTGTTAAACAAAGCTATTTTTTTTAAATCTTGATATACAAGAGAAACATAAATTTATTAACAGTATTTTGTATTTAAAGTGCTTTGACTTATTAAACAAAGGAATAGCTATTTAATGGATTATTTTTTTTTGTCCCTGCTGCTTGTCAGAATTTCAGGATGCCATCTAAAATTTCTCATACCTTAGGGTATGAGATATAGGGGGTTTGGAAAGAAGATGAGCAAACTGAGCATCTTTAGATACTCAAATACCACTATGTTAAAAAAGCAAACTTTTTTTCCTTTCCCCCCCTAAATAATAAACTGGTTCATATGCTTAGAAATATTCTCTAAACCTCCTAATCTGCCTGAACATGGAGGTAGTTATTTATTGTATTAGTTCTATATAATGGAAAGTATTTATTTAAAGCTGTACAGATGTCACAATGATTGCTTGAATTTAACAGGTTTTCCCATAGTTTCTTTTGGAGCATCTCTTGGCTCGCTAGAACTGCTCAGAATTTATTTTTTCTATTATTTTCAAATTTGCCATAATAT
>JANHFY010165986.1:0-10390 GCA_027560095.1 Chloroceryle inda
GCGGGGCGGCCGTACGATGTGTGCCGAGCGCCGCCCGGGCGCGAAGGCTGCCTCAGAGTGGGGGGCAGCAGCCGCCGCCGCCGGGCAGCGCCGCGCCCTCCGGTTCGCCGGTTGTAGGCTCCCTCCTCGGGAGAAGAGCGAGCTTGGGCTATGTCCTCCTCTCGGAGCTTCCTCTACGGTTCCTTCCGCCTCGCCAGCCGAGCGGCCGCCTGCCGTTCTCTGCCGCTCTGCCAGCGAGCGGCGGGCGCTTCCTACGCCCTTTCGGGGCTTCCGCTGCTCGGCGGCTCCCGCCGGCCTCTCCTCGCCTTCCGCGGGCTGAGCCCTGCCGCCCACGGCGTGGCAGTAGGGCGGGGAGCGGCAGCGTCCAGGCCGTGTGCGCCGTGGCGGCGGGGCTGCGGCGGGGCTCAGCCTGGGGTGGTGGGCAGCGAATTCCGGCCGTCGCGGGTGGCGGTGGTGGTGAAGACGACGCGCTACGAGTTCGAGCAGCAACGGTACCGCTATGCTGGGCTTTCCGAGGAGGACCTCAAACAGCTGGTGAGCAGCAGGAGGGGGCGGCGGTACTGTCCTCCCAGGGTGCTGCCGCCAGAGTCGCGGAGGGGCCGAGCTGTGGGGAGGCTTGGGGAGTTACCGAGGCGATGCCTGGGCTCTGAAGGGGCCACCCGTACTACCGTGTCCGGCGTGAACATGGGGCTTCCTCTCGCTCTATTGGGAGTGTCAGGGCCGGCGGTGGGGGCGCGGCCGCGCTCCCCGGGCCACTGAGCCCGACTCTGAAGCTGTCGAGCGGCGTGTTAGTCTAGGTGGGCGGGTGCGAGCCGCGCTGCTTAACCTCTCTGCATTCATCTATTGCAAACTACAGAGGGATTTGTGTAGTAAGCGTGTCTGGGTTTTATCCTCGGAGTGATTCCAGCCGCAAGATGCAGGTTTTTTTCTTGCAGTGTGTAATACAAAGATTATATTTAGGGAAGTGCACTATGTTGTGAAATCCCCTCTGAGCCTTAGAGAGGACTCATTTGAGAGGACTCATTTATTTCCTCCTGTCTCTTTGCTCTGTATCCTGCCTCACTTCAATCCTTGAGGTATTTACAACTCCTCCAGCTAAACAGACAGATCTCTCATTCATATCCATCTGCCTTGCTACTTTTTTTTTTTTTAGAAAAGCCTTTTTCTTTACTCTTGAAGACACATTCAGCACAGAAAACAGGTGGCTCATCCATTGATGAAGGTGTACTAAGGAAAGGAAGTCTCTCTTATAGTTGATATGCACCCAGTGTCTAATATGGTCTTCTCCACCAAGCTCAGTTATCCTATCTTTTATCATGTGTATAACCTGTGATGGATGATCTTCCAGTGCTCCTCTTACACCACTAAAAGGTGATGCCTACTGGAGCTGCTTTGGTTGCCAGCAGTCTATGCAGACCAGGTCATGAGCTTGTGTTGCTGTCCTTGTTCTGAATACGATCATTAATTTAGGTCTCTGTTGTCCTTGGTCTTACAACTGGAAATATTTTAGATCTCTGTTCAGTTGCATTATTTGCAAATATGCTTGACTTGGGAAGCAGGGACAAATGCTGTGGTTACGTAGCCTTTCTTTGTAAAGCACTGGGATAAAAAGTACAGTACCTAAAGCAAGATAATTCTTACATTGACCTGTGTGCTTCAGTTGGTCTTCTGCTTCCTATGGAATTCCTGTTAAAGGTATTTTTACATATATTTTAAAGCTCTTTAGTTAAATTTCATATTGCACCAAGTTTAATGTGGAAACATCAGCCTGTGTTCTTACTCTCTCTTACATTTAAATTACTGTTGCTGACATGTCCTGGTACTTTCTTTCATATGGTGGCTATAGAGAAGCAGTCTGTCACATCTCATTTGTAAGACAGCTTTTCTGTCTTTATTTAATAAACTTCTCTCGAGGAAGCATTTCTTGCTGTTAAGTGTAGAGAGTCAAGTTCTCCTTAGTACACAGCTAAAAACAAGAAAAACAAAATGGCATATTTGGTCACATTTCCCTAACTGTGTACAGGCAGGACTGGGACATTGAATCAGTGAACAGTGTCTTTAGTGTTGCAGATACCTAAAGGTGCTTTTGACAATCTAGCAATAGCTGCAGTTTCTCTTCTCAGGAGAATGCATGGTTTTCATGGTTGGTCACTTAGCAGTCAAGATGCATTTTTAAAGGACTGTGCATGCATAGTGTCTGGTGGTAGCAGTTGCAGAAACACCTTAGAGTTTGTCCATTGGGACAAATTTACAGATATAAAATAATTCCTCATATCTGGGAGAATTCTAGAATGTTTATTCTAGGAGAGGTGCTTTTTTAAATCTAGCTTTCACCTGAAGATACCTCCATGTGAGGAACTGCAGCAATAAAACTCATTGTGACCAGGTAGACAAAGCCTAGCTTGCATACCTATGTGTGTAGCAGTATGTTAGCTTTTGCTGTATGGGTGGGAAGATATGATCAAGAGCACACAGAAACACTCTGATTATTCTCGATAGACTTCAGAAGACAGTTCCAAGGTTACTGCTCTCTGAGAAATGAGGCCAGACACTGCACTTGGATGTGCAGCAAGTCCCTGCTGGTGCTACCCAGGGTGGTGCTTGGTTTATCTCAAGGGTTGTGAATTTGAAGTGGTTGTGAATTTGTCATGGGAGCTCAGTCACCCAGGAGGCGGGGTGGGAATTGTGGCTTATGTAGAAGCCTGCTGTTGGGGTGGTGGGAAGAGAGTGAAAACAAAAGTGCCCAGGAAAGGTTTGGCATACCTGTTGGTGTAAGCTGTCACCTAACCCAGACTGGCATGGTAGTGACAATTGTGTTACACTGCAGAGGTGACCCTGGTGCTGGCTTGTGGTGTAGCAACATCATGATGTGAGGGGGCCCAGAGCAGCAGAGGAGCACTCTGGTGTTGTCTTCTGTCACAAATCTTCAGTTGTCCAGATGTTGGTTATCTGAAATACAGATGTTCAATTTACAAGGCAGTGTTGGAGGCTTAGATTTAAGAAGCCATGGGCTTGTTTACCTTCTGGTTATGGGAAGAATGTTGACCAGTTCCTAGAAGGTAAGTGACTTCTTTTCTTGGAAGCTTCAGATTTTTGTGTAGCACAATAATGATCATCCTGAGATTAAGCAGTTGTGCCTGATTGCAGAGGCAGGAGGGCAAATCTGATCTTAGCTGGTTCAATCTGTGAAAAACAATAAGTCACTTCATGCAGAAATGATACTGCATGTATGCTTTTCAGCACACATCCTAGTTAGATGGAATTTGTTTCAGATTTAAAGAGGCTGAAGAAGAATTATTAGCATACACCAGTAGGTATTAAAATACAATACAAATCATAGCATGTGTCAAACACATGATATACTACATAAATCGCAGCATACTCCAAGAAGCAAAATATCTCCGCATCAAAGCTGGCCGACTAAGACTTCTACCTGGCAACAGAGGCCCTGAACAACTGTGGCCTTTCTTTTGGATACATATACTATTAAACGTTGCAAAGTCAAAACTACAAGGCTGTGATTCACAAATTCTCTGTGCAGATACAAGATAGGAGAGGTGGAGGAGCAGTCCAGACAGCGGAAGAGCACAACAGATGGAGGAGTGTTGATTGGGGGGTGGGTTGGTTAGAGCAAGGGCAAACTCTTGAGAGAGTGCTTAGTAGATCCGAGTAAGACTAAATCTTTTGTTGCATCTCTATGTACATGTTGTGTGTGCTTTCTCCAGGTTGTTGTTTTTATGTATCTTTTGGCAGATACTCTGATGCGCTTGTTACAAATGAGTCTCTTAATCTGTTTATAAGTGTACCTAAACACACCTGACTATCATAATTATTATTCTAATTCTGAACTATACTGAAAAGCATAATTAAGTTCTCTGAAAACTGTTGCCCAGGGGAAATTTTCGAGTCTTTAGTTCAGAAGGGAGATCAGAGACCTGTAAAGAGAAGAGATTTCTTGTACCAGGAAATAAAAAAGTTCCAAAATGACCCAGTGCTTTAAAAACAAAAGCGTTGCATCAGTACATTCTGCTCATCACATCAGAAAAGGAATATTTTGTTTGCCTTGATGAGATTTAAAGAGACTATTGGATTTCTAAGACCTGCAGTTAACTAGCTTTAAGTTAAAAAAAGCCAAAACTAAACACTGGTGATTTTTCTAAGTTTCTACACAGTTTGCTCACTGGAAATAACAGCAATTTGAATATCTTCTGACCTGATTATTGGGTCTGGCATCTAAATATGGCTGATCTCAAAAATGAATGATCCAGTCAATTTGTACTGAAGGCTACTTTATGTCCCAGCTGTTTATTTCACTCTCAGCAAACCCATGCAGAGCAAGCATTTCTGTTGTCCTTATGTAAACTAAGAGAACATAACAGTATGGATTTTCCAAGGGGAAATCATGCTTCATTGATCTGGTAGCATTCTATGATATTGTGACTAAATGGGTAGATGCAGAGAGAGCAGTGGATGTTGTCTACCTTGACCTTAGCAAGGCTTTTGACACAATTTCCCGTAACATCTTTGTGAGCAAGCCCAGGAAGTGTGAGAGAAGAACAGACAGTGAAATGGTTTAAGAACTGGCTACACAATAGAGCCCAAAGAGTGTTGATCAATGGTGCCAAGTCCAGCTGGAGAGCTGTAATTAGTGGAGTCCTCCAAGGGTAAGTGCTGGGTCCAGTCCTGTTCAACAGCTTCATCAACGACCTCGAAGGGACAGAGTGTCTTCTCAGCAAGTTTGCTGGTGATATAAAGCTGGGAGGTTTGGCTGATACACCTGAAGGCTGTGTGCCCATCCAGCATGATTTGGACAGACCGGAGAGCTGGGAAGAGGAACCTAATGAGGTTCAACAAGAAAAAGTGCAGAATCCTGCACCTGGGAAGGAGTAATAAAATGCAGCAGTACAGGTTTGGAGTTGATCTGATAGAGAGCAGCTTCATGGAGAAGGAACTTGAAGTCCTGGTGGACAACAAATTATCTATGGG
Source organism: Chloroceryle inda (assembly GCA_027560095.1). Classification (NCBI taxonomy): domain Eukaryota; kingdom Metazoa; phylum Chordata; class Aves; order Coraciiformes; family Cerylidae; genus Chloroceryle; species Chloroceryle inda. The sequence goes on from JANHFY010165986.1 coordinate 4,987, forward strand.
ACAGCGATGTGCCTTTGTTGCCAAGGCAAATGGTATCCCAGGGTACATTAAGAAGAGTGTGTCCATCAGATGGAGGGAAGTCCTCCTTCCTCTCTACTCTGCCCTAGTGAGACCTCACCTGGAGTATTGCATTCAGTTCCGGACTCCCCAGTTCAAGAGGGCAAGAGATCTACTTGAGAGAGTCCAGTGGAGGGTTACAAGGATGATTAAGGGACTCCAGCACCTGCCTTATGAGGAAAGGTTTAGAGACCTGAGGCTTTTTAGTCTAGAGAAGAGAAGACTGAGAGGGGATCTAATTAATGTGTTTAAATATATGAGGGCTGGGTGCCAAGAAGAAAGGGGCAAGCTCTTTTCACTTGTGCCCTGCGATAGGACAAGGGGCAATGGATATAAGTTAGAGCACAGGAAGTTCCACTTCAACATGAGTAAGAACTTCTCTACTGTAAGGGCCACAGAGCACTGGAACAGGATCCCTGGAGAGGTTGTGGATTTTCCTTCTCTGAAGACTTTGAAGAACTGCCTGGATGCGTTCCTGTGTAACCTGCCCTAGATTCTAAGGTCCTGCTCTGGCAGGGGTGTTGGACTTGATGATGTCCAGAGGTTTCTTCCAACACCCAACATTCTTGGATTCTGTGATAACCTAACAGTAGTTAAAATTCAGTTCCAGAGTCCTGTTTTTTCTTTGATAGCACAGTTGAGGTGCAGCTGCTGCCAGCTTGTCATTGCTGGAAGTTACTTAGGGAAGATAGCAATTTATCTGTCCCAATGCAGTTTTAATTACCTTTGAAAATGTCTTGTCAGATTAAAAGTTACAGGGTTTTTTGTCTTTTGGAAAATGATTCGATGTGGACCACAGCTGACACTCTGTTGTGACTGGTTTATGTGTCCTTATTTGGTGCAGGGAGGGAAAGAAAGGAGTTGGAAATTCAGAACAAGTTTTGACTCTTTTGGATCACTGCAACAAATCATCAAGAGTGGTCATCTCACAAATGTGAAGTTCGTACAGCATTCCTGAAAGCTAATATTTAGGTAGAGAAAAGGTAACCTGTTAGCTGGATATTGCCTCTGCTAAAAGAGTCACAGTGTGAACTCATTTTTAGCATAGGGCACCAAATTACTAAACAGGGCTGGTCATGAAGGAAGGAGCGTCTTCCAGCAGGTAGGAGAGCTTCGGCTGGAGTTAGTATGTTCTGCACCAAAACAAAATCCACAGAACTGTGGAGGGTTGTAGTGTGTGTGTGTGTAGGTGAACCCTACACCTCCAGTTAATTCCTAATTTAGATGCTTACAGTGGTAGCTGTTACTAATCTGCAAATTAAAATTTTCATAGTTAAAGAAAAATAACCTGTAACATGATATATGTGGTTTTTTCTCTTTAAAAGATTTTTTTTTACCTACTTTTACATTAAATGTTGAAAGATACATTTTTAGTATCACTTCTGAATTACCTAGTGTTTCAGGTTTGTGGGTGTCACACCACCACCCCAAGACAGGCTTTTGAAAACCAGCCAGGTATTTCATTCTTAGATTTCTGTTTTAGAGAACTGCACTTCAATCCAGGTGCCTGTGATGCACTAGAACTCTACATAGAATATGTTACTTGAGTATTTTCAAACCACTAGGATTTTTACAGGTGCAAGATAGCAGGATGAAAAAGTAATCTGCAAACATCAGAATTCCACTGAATTCCAGTTTTAAAACAAAATCAGATAATTTAGCACAGTCTTTTTCTTTTGAAAAGTTGTTTTAATTTTTGTTTGGAAAAAAAATTTTGAGCTATTCTAGAAAGAAGTATTAAGATATTTACCCCTATGTTCTCTTGTAGACGCAAATGTGCAGTGGTAGATTTGAAGGCAGGATCTGTTGAATTCAGCGCACCCATCTCTGCTTATTTGATAATGTGAATTATTTTAGTAGATGTTCTATGCAGCATACACCAAGATTATATAAAGACACTTATTTTTTAGAAATACATTTTTCAAGCTAGTCCACTGGAAACTGAGCTGGTTCTAAACATTTTTTCAAGTTATACAGTCACAGCCTGCATTTGTTTATCTTTACCTTCGAAATTTCATATACTTGCATCAACATCATATAACTTCAGATGCATCTGCTTTGATAAAAATGTGCCTTCAGTGTTGGTGTTCTGTCATAAAAGTCTGCAAAAAGATGGAAACAAAGAAATGGGATGTAGGGTTTTTTCCATAGCTCTAGGACTTGCAGCTGTGTGGTGAAACTGGTTCTCTGATTCACTCGGAGAACTCAGATCACTCCTGCCAGTCTGAATTAGCTGGACTTCTGGTCCCTAAAAGAGCTGGCTGTCCCCAGATGGGTTAATCCACTAGTACAACAAGCATGATTCTTCTGAAACCTACCCTGCTCTTAGCAAAAGGCAGAGCCAGAGACCGAAGTATCAAATCGGTGAGCCTGGATTTTTTTCAGTTAAAACACAATTTGACTAGTTTGGTATTTGTTTTGTTTTGTGGTTTTGTTGTTCTGGTTGGTTGGGTTGGGTTTTTGCTTCTTGTCCAATTACGGTGACCCTACTATCTTTTTTTTTTTTTTAACCTCTAGCAAACCCATGTAAGATCAGAAGATGCATTTAATGATTCTAGTACAAAAGCAAGCAGGAAAACACATTTTGCCTTTCAAGAAGTTTGAGAAATTTAAGTCAAGAAACTCTGTGAAAGCAGAGTCACAGAACCATAGGATGGTTTGGGTTGAAAAAGACCTTAAAGATCATCTAGTTCTAAATCCCTTAGTGTGGGCAGGGATGCCTTCAACTAAATCAGGTTGCTCAAAGCGCCATCCAGCCTGGCCTTGAACACTTCCAGCAAGGGGAAATCCACAGTTTTACTGGGAACCTGTACACTGTGAAGAACTTCTTCCTTAAATCTAAATCCACTGCCTTTCAGTTTAAAGCAATTATCCCTTGTCCTATCAGTACATGGCCTGATAGAGTCCCACCTCATCTTTGCTGTAGGCCCCCTTTAGGTGTTGGAAGGCTGATTTAAAGTCTTTGCTGGAGATTTCTCTTCTCAGGCTGAACAACCTCAACTCTTCCAGCCTGTCCTCACAGGAGAGATGTTCCATCCCTCTGTTTATCTAATGGCCCCTCTGGACCTACTTGAACAGATCCATGTTGTTCCTGTGCGGAGGACTCCAGAGCTGGACACGGTGCTCCAGGTGGGTTGTCATGAGAGGAACATGGAACAGAGGGACAGAATTGCCTCCCCTAACCTGCTGGCCACATTTCTTTTGATGCAGCCCAGAATGCAGTTCGCCCTCTGGGCTACCAAGTGCAGATTTCCAGTTCATGTCCAGTTTTTATCCACCAGTGCCCTCAAGTCCTCTGCAGGGCTGCTCTCAATCCATTCTCCACCCAGCCTGTATTGATACCTGGCATCACTGATCCAAGTGCAGGACCTTCAGGACCTTGCTCTTGGCCTTACTGAACTTCATGAGGTTTACACAGGTCCACCTCTGAAGGCTGTTAAGGTCCTTCTTAATGACATCCCTCCCCTGTGGAGTATTAGCTTGCTGCCATTAGTATAAATACAGCAAGTGAAGCTCATAAATTATACTTGCCTTGATAATTCTTCTCTAGGTAGAAGAAATTGAGGGTGGGCATGCTGTCCAGTACCTATGTGAAAGTTGCTATCATACCCAGATTCAACTCCCCATCGGTTCTGTGTGATGCTGGAAAATCCACTGAAGGTTCAGGGTTATAGTTCAGGGTTGCTGTGGCTCTCCTTCCAGCAGACCCTTTCCTGTGGAGCACTTGAAATATGTCTCCAATGTGTAGATTTCTACAAGGCAAGTTCTGCAATGGCTAACTACTCAGTTTATATCTTTTGTCTTAAGCATTTTATTGTTTAAAATTCAGAATCGTGCTTTAATACCACTTTTAAGTATGCAGATTTTTTTTTACATCATGAAATAGGAAAGCTTAATATGTGACTGGAGTTCTTAAGAAAGGGAAAAATTCAGTGTCTTCTTGTCTGTGGGGAAAACTGGATTTGTTTTCAGCATCACAGGTAAAGATTTAACTTAATTAGTAGTTAACACTAGAACATAGAAGAATTACTTCCATGCAACTATAGATTTCCAGACTTTAACTTTGCTACTTAAATCAGATTTTAAGTCAGTGTTCTTTATTTGTCAGGGAAGTTAAAAGGAGTGTATAATTTGCAGTACTTGCTATATTCAAAGCTGGTTTTAGTTCAAAAGTTAACAATTCTGGAAAAAAATACTTGTTTACATATTTCTGTCTAAATAAATGTTGTGGGTTGTTTTTTTTTTTTTTTTTTTCCCTTTTAGAACCAAGACCAAAACTGAAAGCACTAACTTCATCTATGCTTGGGACATGTGGTTAATCTAGGAAGACAAATTCTGAAAATACAGGACTTTTAACAGTGCTGTACTCTGGTTAGAAATGATCAGATGATTATACCTGTAGTGGTCATAGTGTTTTCATGTTAAATTCCAACTTCAGCTGTTGCTTTCTAAATCCACTTGTGTGGAGGTTCTTCCTTTAGAAATTAGGTAGGTTGAAACAGTGTTCTTTTCTTGTTACCCTGCTGGGGTGCATAAATGGGCAAGTTCATTGTAGAAATTTGAGAGAGTAATAATTTCTAGATCTGTGCGCTTTTTTGTTGTTTTGTTTTTTTTTCCCTAGTCAGACAATTAGTTTAACCTCTGAATGAGCAACAGTCATAAGCCAACTGATTTAATTCACTGAAGCATTAACTCCACCATGGGGTAACGGCAATTCAAGGCAATATGAAGGTTAGTGCTGTAAATTCAGGGGAAGCCTATGCAATGAGAATATGAATATATATGCATATTTATATATATTCATATCTAGCCAAAATGAAACATTCCAGTTAGTGTATGAAGATGAGATGCAGAAGGTGCTCTGTTGAATTTTACTCTGGACAACATTCACATTACTGTTTTGAGAGAGCACGTTATCATAATGGTTAGATTAGCATTGTCAGTAAGACTTGTCTGTGGCTTTTCTCTTCCCCATTCTCTAAATCAAGGATTGTAATCTACATATGCAGACAACAGTGGGTACTTGATGTTGTTTGGTTTTATGCTGCTTCTATTTATAGCTACAAGCCATGTCCTCATTTCACAGTTCTGTTCCTGAAGGGCCAGCATTAGTCAAGGACTCACAGTTCAGGCTGAGTGGGATGCGACTTGCCAGAGGTGAAAGCTCAGAAACCAAGCAAATGCCTCTTGCCTAAGTGTCATAGTTAGAGGGGCTGAGACCAGTTTAGCATGATGTGATTAGAAGCAAAACTGTGTATTCTATACTCTCGATGTCACTGCTCACGGGCTGTTAACAAGTAAGTCATCAGTAGCAGTTGCCCAGGACCCGGGACCGCGACCCTGCCCC
>JANHFY010165988.1:0-10329 GCA_027560095.1 Chloroceryle inda
GGCAGCCCCTAAGACCTAACAGACGCTCTCTGTTAACCCCCCTCCCTCCCCAAAGGGAAGAGAAAAGGAATAAGGGAAGAGACTTAGTGATTAGAAAAGGAAACTAGAACAGCTTTAATGCTGATTAATAATAATAAAAAGAATATGTAAAAATATATACAAAACCAGTACCAAACCCAACCCCCCCGATAGTAATTACATCGCCGTCACCACTGATGTTGTAGAGCAGGCACTGGGGGTCCCAGACAGGCCCCACAGCAGACGGCAGCTGTGTTCAGAAGCTGGATTCTGCTACCGGATTCAGGAACACGGGATCAAAGGCAGAATGGACAGAGTCCTCCTTGGATATTCTGGGGAAGCAGTCCAAGAGCCCAGGTAAAAGCCCAATAGACTCTCTTTAGATTCCTCTGCTTGCTCCCGAATATATCCTTGCTCCCAAATATGACGTATATGGGATGGAATACCTCGTTGATCAGTTGGGGTCATCTGCCCTGTCTGCTCCTTCCTAGGTGTGGTCTTTTACTTTCTGCACCCCCCTGTGTGGTACACACTGCCCAGCAGTGGCCTTGGTCTGCATACCAATTCTTGGTAGTAACTCTAACCATGGGCTGTTATCACTGCTGGCAGCAGACACTGTCTGTAAAAACATGCTTCTAAGTTCAGAAAGTGCTGTTACTTAGAAGTACTGAACTGAAAAGTAAAATCACTGAACAGAATTAGTTCTACTTTCACCCAAACCAAGACAGTGGTGTAAAGGAAAGAAGTTTTTTTGGTTTGGTTTGGTTTAATTATAATTTTAATAGATTAAAGGGAATATACTAAAGGGAAAACTTTCATTAATTCTCTGTATGAAAGCAAGAGCTAATCTAATAACATTTAATATTTCACTTCTTTCAGAGCAGTGTAACATCATTAAGAGTTTCACCTCAGCCACAGAAGGGTGTGTTAACAAAAACGTTACAAGCTAAACTGAAGAAAAGGGTTGCACACTGGGTGCTCTCATTTTGCAGTAAGAATACAAACTTACAGGGTTAAAGGTAAAACACAAGCCTGAGAAAGCAGAAATCTGCACTGTGATGCTAGACTCTCAGCCTGATAGGCAGAACCCTGGTATCCCAGCCCAGTAGTTAGTTCTTTGTTTTTCACAAGACAGTGACTGGAAAATGCTTGGTAGTTGAGAGGGTTGCAGGACCGAGAATTTCAAGGTTCTGCTAAAACTAAAAAGACTTAAATCCCAGTTTTCCTGTACAGCTAAATTCTTCCATTGCTCGTCTATGACGGCATTAGAGAAACCCATATAAATGACATAGACTATTTTAAAGCAAGCTGAAGGAATTAGGGGAAAAATAAAGGAAAATACCTATTCTGATAATCCTTGTTCACAGTTTTGGGATTTTGTCTAACACCAGACCTTAAGTGTGTAGGAAGGTAGCAGCAATTTAATGCCTTTTTATATATCCACCAATAAGTGTAAATGCTCTAAAGATTAGATTCAGCTGAATTGTTTTGAGGATACCAGTGACACTTAAAAGATAGAGGACTACTTTTCTGCATATCTTTGTAGTTCTATAATTCTACAAATGCCTACTGGGTTAGAGTAGCCTTCAAGCAAAAGATGTTCCTTGTTCTACAATTACAAACATTCATACGAGGCCTCTACCTCTTCCTTCACAAGAATATTCTACTTTTATCTGTAAGAAAAAAATCTTAGCAGTTAATTTTCTTTTTCAGCTTAACTGTAAGCACTTATTTTACATCTGCCACACCTAATTTCAATCCCCTTAACTGTCAATTCATCAAAAAGACAAAACAGGAAGTGACTGAATTTTTATGATCACACTAACTTAGGTCACACAAAATGAAACACAGTGACTTGAACAGGATCACGCTTGTGTGAACATTTTATAGTCTTGAAAGGTCTATCTTCTCAGGCATATGGGCTAAAAATGTTAATCCAGAAAACATTTCAAAGTGATATCTGATACCTCTTCACTTTGGAAACTGAGGATGAGGTGTAATTTAACTAAAAATGAAGTTTCCCTCTTTTCCCTGTAGAGACGAAATAAACCAAAGGTTGCCTATTTTATGGTAGCTAGTTATCATAGTCTCTACAGATTAATAAGCAGTTATAGAAAAAACATCTTAACAGTAAAATTTACTCTAATGGTGTGAATAGTATAACTAGAATAACACACAAAGGTAAAGAAATTTTGATTTTGTCTATCATTTCTTACATCATATGGCCACTACTACACTCATACTGATATATGTCCTTCATACGAGAACCAGAAAGCTTATTAATAACAATAATCAACATTTAAAAAACTCCAAACAACCAAAAAAACCCCAACCATAAGCTCAAATCACCACAATGGATGCTGATATAATGAGGACATTTCAAACAGGATCCTTCTGACCTTACTGGTAAACCAACATGAACTGTATTGAAAGAGGAACAGGTCTGACTAAACAAATAACATGACTGCAATTTGCTGCAACACATTAGCTGGTATCAATGCAGTGAAGGCCATGAAAATTGAAACACAGTTCATTAACTCTGTGTGTGGAGTTGATAAGCAAATCTGATACCTATGTTCTATCTGTTGACAAAGAATAATCTGCACTGAAGCAACCTGATGATGTGTTTCGGTGCATAGTTTATTGACCAGCTGCTGCTTAATATGCTACAGATGATACGTTAACAATTTGCAAGAAGCTACAAACAGACAAGAAAAGCCTCTCATCTGAGCTTCAATTGTCATTACGAGAAAATCAGCAAGTTACTTGACTCATGTAGTTTAGGACACTTTAGTCCATAGTAAAACTCTTTTTGCCCATCCTGAACATCAGAATTAAACCTTTACATGTAAATACTAAACAGGCTAAGTGAATTACAATGTTTCTACTACAAACATAGGTTAATTTGATCAAGAAGACCTTCAGACAAGGTTACTGAGAAGTGTGAGGCTATTTAATGAAAATACAGAGTGGGACACAAAGAGGCAATGATTAGATACTGTAACATGGGATGTTTTGACTGGATATAAGGAAAAATAACATAACTGTGAAGATATCAAACACTGGAGCAAGTTACCTAGAGTGTTTCTGGAATCTGTCATTAGAGACTTTTCCAAGATACATCTGAACGCAGCCCTGATCAGGTTTCAGTTTGAATTCAGGGTTGATCCACCTTTGAGTATGAAGCCAAAATTGACAAACTCTGATGCAGTATGAATTGATTCTATGGACACAGGAATGACAACTAATGACTTCTGAAATTTTCAAATATTGTTTTGTAGATGTATAATCTACGTGCATAGACATATAATTTTTAAAAGAAATAGGGACTGAAACTCAGTTCAGATTATCTAGCACCCACTGAAGGGATAAAATAATTTTTTGGTCCTCTAAAGCCAATAGAGGCAGATTCATCAAGAGACTACTTCAGAGGCAAGATGTCTTTATAAAATCATATAGCTTTAAACAACTAAATTCAAGCTCTGTGTTACGGAATATCAAGGACCACTCATCCATATTCCAATTTTAAACCAAGACCATTCAGACAGCAAACAGTAATCAGAAATTGGAAAGCTGATTTTTACATTGCTGATGAGCAATGATAAATAAGCCCCCATCTTTATATATAAAATCACAGGTGTCACAGGGTGTCAGGGGTTGGAAGGAACCTCGGAGATCTCCGAGTCCAACCCCCCTGCCAGAGCAGGACCATATATATTTAAGAAGAAAGCCAAACTGTAACAAAGCTGTAGAATTTTAGTCTGAGGTTTACTGGATGGAATTTGTAGCACTAGCAAGCTTTTTCACTCAGTATCTCACTGTAGTTCTAGTCTTGATTCCAAGTTTTGGGGACATAGATGTCTTTTTCCATTGGCAGCAAGTTAATGTTTCCCTGCAAAAAAAGTTGTGGTTTTGTTTTGTGTTTTGTTTTATTTTTTAATTTAGTTCTAAGAGCATATAAAAAATTGCTTATACAATATTTAAGGCAAAACTTGAATTCTCATCCATTTCTAAATCCAGGAACATATTATATACATCATTAAAAACTCATATACATTGATAAATTTATGGAAAAAGTCTAAATGCAATGTGATGATGATGATCAAAGCTTTACCATCATCCCTTCCACTCCTATGAGTTTCCTAGAAGGTAAATGTTGGCTTTTTTTCATATACCTGCCAGCACTGCAAGCTTTTTTATATATCACATACTAGCATGTTATATTTGAAACCAAGTATTCTGTAAAATGGAAAACTTATAAAAGTTTTCCATAACTTAAAAAAAAAAAGAAAATAAATCCTTCACATGTGAATGATTATTTTCAAAACATTAAAATAAGCTACTATCGTACAGCTTCAAAAAAAGTTAAAAGTATCTCATACATGTTCTAAACACTGTCTTCCTAAACAGGCTATTTTCATATAATCTTTTTTTTTTGTTACACTTTTTAAAAACATACCTACAACATTCAGTTCTGTGACTTACTTGACTAACAACTGCTTTAAAATGATGCAGCTCTAACTCTCCAGAATCAGAAAGGGGTTTTTTTTGTTTGTTCAGTTACTATTTTAAGGAATAAAACTGTTGTTGTTACATATTTTGTGTTTCCTAATATAATTATTTTTAAATTGCATCTATGGTATGATATTTGATTGCCCTTTTTTAGAATGTCCTTGGTCACATGGCTTAATAAACACTGCTTATTTTAATAATGTTCTAGATAGGGTTTTTATTATAGTCCTGTATCGTGGGAAGATGAGACGAAATAGGTTTAAGCTGAAAGATTTTCCAACTGAAAATCTTCTTCCAGACAGAACCTGGGCAGAGTATGGATTGAGAGTAGCCCTCAGGAGAAAGACTTGGGGGTGCTGGTTGATGAAAAGTTCAACATGAGCCAACAGTGTACAAGTGCATCCAAGAAAGCCAAATGTATCCTGGGCTGTGTCAAAAGAAAGATGGGAAGCAGGTCAAAGGAGGTGATCCTTTCCCTCTACTTTCATGAGACCCCACTTGGAGTACCAGCTACAGAGCCCCCAACACAAGGACACAGACCTGTTGGATCAGAACCAGGAGGGATCAGAGGGATGGAACACCTCTCCTATGAGAACAGGCTGAAGGAGGTTGGGTTGATCAGACTGGAGAAGAGAAGGCTCCAGGGACACCTCATTATGGCCTTCCAGTATCTGAAGCGAGCCTGCAGGAAAGCTAGGGAAGGTTGTTTTACAAGGCTTTGTAGTGATAGGACAAGGGGTAATGGCTTCAAAGTGGAAGAGAGTAGATTTAGATTACAAAGATAGGAAGAAGGATGGTGAGACACTGGTACATACTGGGCAGGGAAATTGTGAATGCACCATCATGGGATATGTTCAAGACAAGGTTAGATGGGGCCTTACACAACCTGGTCTAGTGGGAGGTGTCCCTGCCCATGGCAGGGGGATTGGAACTAGAAAGGTCCATTCCAATCTAAACCAGTCTATGATTCTGTGGGGAAAGTTGAACACTAGGAACAGGCTTACCAGAGTTGTGGTCCAGTCTCCATCCTTGGAGGTCTCCAAGGCCACACTTGTTCAAGCCCTAAGCAAGTTTTACTAACCTCACAGCAGAGGGATGGACTAGGTGACCTCATGTCCCTTCCAACCTGAATTAGCCTCTAACTCTAATTATGAATGATGTCTAAACAGTTTAAGTACCACCCAAAGTTTTTTCTAGTCACTGTAAAATTTATAAGCATGACTTCCCTCAGTTGTGCCCTTTGGAGACTCTCTGGTGTATACTGAAGATAAGAGCACATTTTCATTGTAACTGGAGTCCCCATAAGACCTCTTTTATAAATAGCCTATTTTCATTAAACTTATCATCATTGGAAGTTCTTCCTTACAATCAGATTTTAACCAAAATCATCATAGTTATCACAGGAGAATTAATAGGTACATATATGAAAGCAAGGAGGTGCAGAGTAAGAAACTATCTTTGTGTCCATATGCAAATGCAGTAGTAATTGAATTTTTTTCTTCAGTTAAGATCAAATCCATTGCCAATAAACATAAAGGTTAATTCATGCTATTTTTTTGCCATCCACAGATAAGCATGCATACTGTTAGAATTTACCTTTTTCAGAAATCTATTGATACCTCTCTTGCATTTTCCTAGCAGCCATCTTAAGCTGACAATTCTGAGATCAGTTTCACTTTTCTGGAGAATACTATAGGTCTTCTCTAAAGAATATATGCTATTCTAGTATATTACACTAATTCACTTAAGGTTAAAGGAGTAGACTATCTTCTCTGGGCCTCAACTAATATGCCTCTATACTGGGTACACAGTAACATATTTAAAATAGAACTTGAAAACTACTTCCCTGATAAAGGCTTTTCTGCCCACTTAATATTAGTTTACTTCATTTTTTTTTTTTTAAGTTTTATGGCCACAACCAACATGCTTTATAAATTTTCTATTTTCATTTAAAGTAAGCATTAACCTTGTGCAGTAATGCAATCATTTTCTACACTAAGACCACATTCATCAAACAAAAACTCTTGAAGAAATCTCAAAAAAAGACACTGGAGTTCATATGCTATGTTTAAAGAAGATAACTGAATATATATTGTGGGGAAAAAAATGGATAGTGAAGTTTCACCATGCTTTGGAGCATTAAATATAATACAGGAAATAAAAGCAGAAAAAAACGGCTCTGACAGTCATCAGACAATGTTGTATGAGTGGGAAAAATGAAAAAATGTGTATTGTAGGTGACTGTATTCATGTAAGAGTAAAATTGCTCTCTGATATGCATTTGATGACTTCACAAAATATGTATGTGAATTATTTCACATTATATCACATAAAAGTTAAGAAAGAATAAAATAGGTAGAGGAGTTTGGGAGTTTACAATAATGCTCTTAATGAGCATTAATCTGCTAAGTGTGGGTCAACTAATTTAGAGCTGCTTGGAGCAAAACGTAAGTAATTCTTTTTCCTAGGATAAAAATCTAAAAACTAATTAAAAAAAAAAAAATCCCCAAACAAAAGCCAAATACTTTATCATCTATTTTCACATCTGGAAAGTTTTGTGAAGCTGCTACAGCAGAGTTTACACTGGTACAAGCATGTTTGCATGAGAAGATAAACATCTATCTCAAAAACTATAAGGAAAATGAGGAGAAAAAAGCCAACAGCAGTATGTAACCTATAAACACCATGCAATCAATTAACTTCTTCATGAACCATTAGTTCAGCAAAATCACATTAATAACATAGATATCTTCAACAGTAAATAGGTCATTTCCATAAATGGAAGCAAAAGCATGGAAAAAAAATATTAAATCTGTCTTTACTTCATGTTTCTCTTCAAAAGAAAATAGAACTTGGCTACGTTAACTGATGATACAAATTCTCTGATGACTTCTAGCCTCACCACATAAGCTTAGTCAACATCTGGCATGATATCCTACACTTAGAAGTCTTGACTGGATAGATTTAGGCATGAAGCCAGAACAAGTGGTGAATCAATCTGCATCTCATCAATCTCATATTGTTACAACAGAAATAGAAGAAAAAGAGAAGTTGTCTGTTTTAATCCATATAAAAGGCACAGAACTAAATGGAAATGTTCATTGTTAGCAGAGTCATATTTTGATTAAGTTGTTGTAACTGTATATATTAAATAGTTTATTATGTACATTAAAAGTAACTGTATATGTTAAATGAGATCATACTTCAATGAAGAAGTCTCTCACCTGGAAACAATAGAAATACTTGATAGTTGTATAAAATGTTTGCATAGATTTAGCTTCCTTTTTGCCATGAAAATCTTACTACACTAACAGGACTATTGTGGACTTTATTCAAACAGTTTGAATAAATCCATAAACAGTGACTATCCACCACAATAAACTAATTCAGAGAGAACAAGTACATATAGCTGAACAATTGCTTGATATAATTAAACCAACTGCCTTAAAGGAGAGCTAAACACTGCTAGCAATACCACAAGAAAAACGCAAAAACAAGAAAAATTACTGGTATGAATATAAGTTTTCAAATTTATTTTAGGGCAAATTTTCTTAAGTCATACATCTCACCCATATTATTTCCTCCTGTAATGCAACTAACAGCCCAAACTAAAGCAATTACTGAAGAGAAAGCCTTCTGCAATTGCATAACCTAATCTTTATTTCCCTTTCATAAAGATTTGAATTTGAATCTGAGTATCCAAGTAAATTACAAACTCATCTACATAATTAGAACAATGTTTATGCCACAAAGAGATCTGAAGATTTTAAGTTACAGGTGAAACAAAAGTATCTTAGTAGTATGACTTTCCAAAATAAATAACATTTATGAATAAACAACATTTATGTTACAGTCCATCACTATGATTCTTATGATTTCATCATAAGAGACTCATATCACTATGAGTCTTATGATTTTCAGACTAGACATTTAAAATCTCCAGACTCATGGCTTATACTAAATGTATCATTAACAGCAGAAGTTCATGAGAAGATAAAAAAATCTAGTGAGCATGGAAATATAGAAAACTTCAAAAAACCATATTAAATAGATTTGGGCAGTTTGAGAGCACAATAAACAAAAACTCATTCTTGTGAAAAATTTCTATAAGAAAACAAGCTGCTAATTTGGAATTATCTTGAAACATCATACTTGTTTCATACTTGGTAGCAATACCATTATATCTTTTTATATTATACTCCTTATAGTTGAATATAAGGAAAGACTAAAAGGATACGTGGTTTTCTATCTACTAAGTCTTCAAAATTCAGTACAGGTAACTAATTTGTATTCCAGGGTGAGGAGCAGTTGCCCTGTAAATGAGCCTGGAAGCTCTCTATCATCCTAATCACATAACTTTATAATGGGAGATGCTTAAGGAACCTGCAGCACTTTTTGGTGTCATGTCTCCAGCTGGTTGATAACTACATTCTTTAAGTATTGTAAGAACCAGTGTAGATTTCCTTTCATGGGCATTTTCATATTGGCATTTTGGTTTACTTATATGATAAAATGAAATTTTTTTTGTATCTTCCAAGTTACTTCATAAACCTTTTACCATAGAAATATTCCACAAAACGATGAAAAAAAAAATAAAAATTGATTGCGCATTTTTATCAGGATGAATTTAAATCCTTGCTTTTCAAACATTGATAGTTTAATTTTCTGTTTAAATAAAACACAAGTACGTATTTCAGAGCATGATTTGCATCATATACGTGTTGTACATGCATATAGGCTGGGTACAATTTAAAGGTCAGTATATACAACGATTCATTGCCTTAAACTGCCAGCAAAATGGGATAACTTCTTTTAAATGTTGTCATCTGAAAGCAGATCACCATACCTACTGCTTGACATAAATACAAATATTTTAACCATTAAGTATGGCTTAAGGGTTTCTCTATCATTTAAGTGGATTAAATCTTTGGAGACATTTGCACATTAAAAATTTTTATTTTCTACTCAAGGACCATAGCTAACTAAAAATGCTTATATAGGCTGTTTGAAAGGAAAAAAAAAAATCTTTTAAAATTATAAAACCACCTATAGTTCTTTCCTTGCCCATGAGACTCACTGAAGATGAACTAAAATGGATATAAAAGTAGATTAAAATTAGATTGTCATAGAACTGTATTTCACTTCCTACTTTAAAGCAAAGACTACCTCTTACTTCAAAGAGGTATGATCCATGAAGCAGCAAAAATGAAATTACTTTAATTATAGATATAATTGAATGACATTTCTAAACAAAGATTATTTAATACCTATAGAAATACCCCTGTACTGTATCTATTTCGTTGGAACACAATCCTAGAAATTACTGTATTTTGAGTAGTTCTTCTGTATACCACATTAAAATATTACTCCAGTTATTTTATGTGTTTGTTCACAAGGAAACCTTATGCCCTTAAAAGTACTTGTATTTTGTCAATTCCAGCATGGGTTTTTAGTATGTATTTTTATGGGTAGATGGTAGAGGAACCATCTGAAATATGTACTTGAGAGAAAAATTTCTAAGTCACCCTGATGTTTATTTTTTTATGAACAAAACATACTGAGGTCTTCAACATTCTTACTTGAGGAACTTTAAAAAAAACAATAAAAAAAATCATCCTTCTTATAGAATTTAACATCTTTCAACAGCTTTCTAAAATTCTGCATGCTAAAATTGTATGAGCTTCTGAATGTGCAGTTCAGAAATGAGGATTCTCACTACTGATACAAGAATCCTAAATGCAAGAATTAAAATATAATTTATCTATTTCCCACGTAAATATTCTAGTAATCATCCAGTAC
>JANHFY010165989.1:0-10304 GCA_027560095.1 Chloroceryle inda
GCTGGGGCTGCTGCTGGGCAGGGCTCGCCCAGCACCAGGGCTGGTTTCCAACAGTCCCCCTGCAGTGGGGTGGGGGGACAAGATCAGGGGGTTGTTAGTTGAGACAGTAGGAAAAAGTCCTTTTCCATCCATCCTTTTTTCATCCATCACCCTCATCTGAGGGTGATGGATCCCTGGAATGGGCTGCCCAGAGAGGTGGTGGAGGCCCCATCCCTGGAGTCATTCAAGGCTTGATGAGGCTCTGAGCAGCCTGACACAGTTGGAGATGTCCCTGATTACTGCAGGAGGGTTGGACTCAATGACCTTTGGAGGTCCCTTCCAACCCAGTGCATTCTGTGATTCCATGAATATTGGCTCAAGGCAGTAACAATTAGGGACACGATGCCTTCTGTGAGCTTTGCTCTTTCCTGAAACAAGTGAGTTAGCTTTACACACCACAAATCTCTGCACGGGCAGTATGGCTGCAGGCAAACGTGAACTTCTGAGATACTTCTGCCATTTCCAATTAAAAAAAATCCTGAAATGCAAACTGTCCAAAATGAAGACATTTCAACCTGCATGTAAATTTTATGCAAATCACTCAGTAGGCATTTCACCGTTGGTGGTCTTGGCAATAATGTTGAGAATGGCTCTTGTCTGATGCTCGATGGTGGAACATGCCACCTTCTTCTCAGTACACTCTCTGTGGCCCTTCTACAGGAGCTCTTGCAGTCAGAGGGTTGTTTGGCTTGACCAAACTGATGGTTTTAGTTGGCATGGGCTGGGACAGCTACGTTACTTACCCTATGATCACTTCAGCAGCCATGCATGAGCTGCTTAATGAAAGAATATTGCAAAGGCTCGGTGACGGTGCTCGTTTGGCAAGGAAGATCTAATTAATAATGTCATTGCAAACAGTCAGCTGTTCAGTGGTGATGCTCGCTGCCAAATGTTACACGATGCAGATTCAGAAGCATTTCATCCATCTGCCAATGCTTTCAAATAATTCTGGCAGGGTTTGTGTTTCTATTTTAAACTGGGCAAAGGGAAATCGTTCTCATTCTCCCAGTGCTAAGGATGGTGTAAGACTTACCCTACCTCCTTTTAGAGAAAGAGACAAGAGGAAGAAAAGTATTAGAGGTCATCACAAAGGTTTCATTTCGTGTCTAAAATGTACTGGACATCTGCCAGAATGATTCTGATGGTCTTTTGTGAGGGGAATGGAGTGTTGCATCTCCAACGTGTGCCTCCAGGAAACATCCCACAAAAAAACTGAAGTAAAATCACCATGTCACGTTGATAAAGCACAGGAATTTTCATTTTACACCTTATATTAATCCTGTAAAACAAATACGTGCCATTTTCAATTGTGTATTTGCTGAGATAAGAGTTGAAGATATATTTATGCAACTTTGATTTATTTATTTTTTTTTTAATTTGAAAAAAAACTACAGGGTCTTTCATCTATGTGCCCTGCTTTTTCTTCTCACACGTTGAGCCAGTGCCAATCTACAGTGTTCTTTTGGTTAATAATAACATCATGGAACCATCAGGTGGAGTTTTCCAGTTTTCTTCCCCTTCTGTTCCAGATCATACCCATAATCACAGCTTTTACACTGCTTCCTATAGCTAGGGCCAATGATTTAATATCAGGCATATAAATCAACTAGTAAAATGATATCTATAATAATGATACAAATGCAAGACTCCAACAAAAGGAACTCATTATTTCTTTCATTATTTTTCTTCTCCCTGTGAAGTACAAGCTTTGGAGGCACTTTGGAAATCTCACCCAAGTAGTCTCTGCTATTTTTTTCAGGTTCAGAAGCTGTGTGACCAAAACAAGTCATGTCTTTGCATGTAAAATGCAATGCTTTGTGCTCTTGGTTACTTGCCTATGGGGAGCAACTCTCTCTGGTTAATGCAGGATCTGGAATGGATATGTTAAAATTAAAAAATGGAAAGAGCAGAAATGTTTGTGGTATGGAGAAAAAGGAAGGGCTTTCCCTTGACTGGTGACTCGTGGAAATGCTGCTGTGCTTCTAGAGCAGTTGGTTGGCTCCAGGAGGTAGGACTCCAAAATCATCACAGTTATATCAGGGACTAAAACACGTGAGCAAACTACTTCACTTTGCTCTGTCTGCCAGTGAGAGAGGAGCCTATGGACTCCTACAGGTGAGCTTCTTAGACCAAGGTGTCTAGAAGACCATCATGGACTGATATCTTCACACTTACCTCCATGGTGCTGCGTTTCATGGACCAGTTTTTCCTTGTTTCCTAGAGAAGAGTGAATTTGCACGTGATACTCATTTCACACTGCTATGTTGACCATGGTATGAAGAGATATTGTTCCATTCCTACTGTAATGAATCCTCATAGCATCTGATCCCTTCTCATTGTGCCTTTCCAACACATCTACTGCTGGAGATCATAAAATGATCAAGAGAATCTCAAAATGTTTTGGGTTGGAAGGGAACTTGAAAGGTTATCTAGTCCAACCCCTATGGACTTCGTTGAAATAAAGACAGAGAAAATAATGGTTAAAGCTTGAAAAGGAGAAAAACTTGAAAGTACAAGGACAACATAAAGAATTACTCTAATCCCTTCATCCTCTGGCAAGAGAGAGTCCTCTCCATTTTTAACAGTCTGTGTCTGAACTCAGGGAAACAAACAAAAGAGACCCTTTAATTGAACTCCTTGTGAAAAATTAAACCTATTGGATGTCTTGACAACCTGTTTGATGCCTATAATCTCTGAAAACTGCAAGTGAAATAAAATTATTCAAGGAGTGGATAATGCTGACAATTGCTGCAAAGATGGCAAGCAGAGAAACTGGCTGAAGTTTTAGCAGCTGAAAGCAAAGCTCTCTGAAAGCCTAAACCAGTTTTCCATGGCAGTAGCTTTCATTTCAGGTTATTCATTTAGTTATTCTCAACATCTAGTTCTACTGGGAAACTGGTGGCTGAAATAACAAACTTGCTTTCTATTTTTGAACTCAAAGAGAATGAGGCTTTAGCATATACAGTTTCTGTGTCTCTAAAGTGTTTGGTCATCAGAAATGTAATCAGAAAATAATTCCAGTTTATACCAAAATTCAGTTAATTGTGAATAATTTTTTATTTTTATTTTATTTTAATTGTACAAGAAATAAAAGCACATCACTCACTGCTTTCCAACGTGGCAGCAGCAACAAAAGATGACTAAGTGTATGAACAGATTCCTTTCTGGCCTGGCAAAATATTAAATAAGGAAGCTGAATGAAGGATACAAAAGCAATGCAGAGTTAAAATCCATTACTTATTCACACTTTTCTTGCTCTTGATTTTAAATTATCATTGAAGATAGTGGTTTAATAGCTGTGACTTCATCTGCATTGAACCTGACTCCTTGAAAAGCATTGTTGAGAACAAAGATTCACTTCCAAAGGTTCCTTGGAGTAATAGTGACAGACCTGCCTCTGTGTGCTCTGGCAGGAAGAGCAAGTTGCTCAGTGCCCTTGGTGGCTCATTTGGTGGCCCTTAATAGACCTTGGTGGCTCAAAATAGACCTCTTTTAGCTGCAGAGAGTCACAGGTGAGTTCTTTCTGCTCCAACCAAAATATAGTCATCTTGTGGAGACAGGGGATGGGAACCTCATGAAGTTCAGTGATGGGAAGTGCAAAGTACTGCACCTGGGGAGGAACAACTCCATGCAACAGCATGTGCTGAGGGCTGCCTGGCTGGAAAGCAGCTTGGGAGACAAGGATTTGGGAATCCTGGTGGATACCAGGCTGAGCAGGAGCCACAGTGTGCCCTGGCTGCAAAGAAGGTTGGTGGCATCCTGGGTTGTGTCAGGAGGAGTTGCCAGAAGGCTGAAGGAAGGTGATGCTTCCTCATTAGTCAGCACTGATGAGGCCACACCTGGAGTTCTGGGCTTCCCAGTCCAAAAGAGATGTGGGCATATTGGAGAGAGTCAAATGAAGGCCATTAAGGTGATGAATTATCTCTCATATGAAGAATTTCCATTTGGAGAAGTCTCGGGGATATAATCAATGGAAGAAAACTGAGCCAAGCTCTTTCTAGTGGTGCCCTGTGATGGTACAAGAGGCCAATGGACAAAAATTGAACATCAGGAAACCCTTTTCTACCATGAGGGTGGACAAGCACTGGAACAAGTTGCTCAGAGAGGCTGTGGACCCTCCAGCCTTGGAGATATTCAAAAGCTTCATCATCTGGTGTCCTGCAGAGCTGTAGAAACAAATTCACTTCCACGTAGTGGGTGTT
Organism: Chloroceryle inda; assembly: GCA_027560095.1. Taxonomy (NCBI): domain Eukaryota; kingdom Metazoa; phylum Chordata; class Aves; order Coraciiformes; family Cerylidae; genus Chloroceryle; species Chloroceryle inda. Next base: position 4,242 of record JANHFY010165989.1, read on the forward strand.
ACCAGTTGTCACCTTCCAGAGAATCCACCGAGGTATCCCGTGGTCACCCAGACAAGTAAGCAAACTTCATTCACAGCAGTAAACTTTGCTCTTTTGTGTAAAAGACTGGATTGGGAGACTAGAAGAGTATGGAGAGTTGTGCATTCCCACTGGCTTCTTAAGGGAGCAACTTTGTTCTGGGTAAAAATACTCATCAGAGGAAAGATGGTGGGGATGGGTCCAGGCTTAGAATTAATTTAGCCTAAAATTGCTCTCAGTGAGGAGTGGTCTGTTGAGAAGATTCCCAGTGTAAGGATGGAAAGGTAGCTAGCATAGCTGAAAACAGGGATGTAGGTGGAGGAGGGCTTCTTATTTCAGACCCTGTTCTATTTTTGATTCTAAGCTTTTCCCATATTTATTCTTCTGCTTTAAATGTTTGGGTTTCCTCATAAGGATATTGTAATTAGTGGAAGCAAATACCTCTGTAGGGTAGAGAAATGTTATTCTTTAAGCTTCCAGATAGGGAATCTTGTATTTTAGAAATAATAAAAGGCTTGTGAGTCCCTTAAGTCATGGTACTTAAAGACAAGAATGGCTTTGCTTTCATTAATGGCCCTTTTGTATACAGTAGCCAGACTGATGGGGAAAAAAAATCAAAGGTGGATGGGAGATGGAGACTCCAAATGCAATTCACAGCAGTTTGTCTGACACAGTCTCATCCCTTTAGAACTGTGCTGTATCTGCCTGTCTGTCTGAGTCATGTTACTTGTAGAGGTGGGATGGAGATTACTTCTGCATTCTAGATCAGCATGCATTCCAAAGTAGGGGGTGCTCCAAATTCTAGTGTCCCCCCCTAATATGTGTTTGCAATACAGCTTTGCAGTTTCATGCCATAACTTTAATTTAAAGACACCAGAACTTGGGCATGTGAATCATCTCTTTCTCTGCTTGTGGGCTGGGGAGGATGTTGATGTTCACTTTCTGCAAATCCAAAATGAATATTTGGAAATATGTGAATTACTCTTCAGCATGGATATGTCTTTTGTAACCAGGTAGTTCCATTTGAGTCTCATTAGACTGAAAATAGGAGGTCACATTTGTAATTAGCAGGGTGTGAGCCCAGCCAGTTCCATAGCTACATAATATATTCCTAGCTTGACAAATCAGGCAGTTGACTTGGGCAAAAATTCAAGTATCAAAGTTGGATGAGATACCAAGAAGGGCGATAAATCCTCTGTTTGGAGTAAGTATTTTTAAAATAAGGGTTCATAAGTCATTGCCTATCACCATAATTCTTTCATTTTCTTCTCAGTGGTCATCCATTAACTATTTCTGGCAGCAGGAAAAGTGCCTGAGATAGCCAAAGAGATTACTGGAGAGTGTGGTCTGGACTTCGTAAAAGAGCAGCCTACTCTGCACCTAAGATGTTTGGTTTCTTGGTCAATTACTTAAAGCTGACCTGCAGAAATGGAAGGAAAAAACTTTGCAAGGGACAATTAACTTGTGAGCAAAGAATTAGAGGTAGGGAAATGGAGGTGTTTTTAGGCTGCACTTGAAGGATTTAATGCTTTCCATCTGTTAAGTTTCTGCAGGGACAGAAATAAAATAGAAGATGCAACTGAGTAGTGGACACAGACCCTGCTTCCCTTAGAGGAAACCTGCAGCATGAACTCCAGCTTTATTAGATGCCAGAGAATCAGCAGATGAGCAAGTTGTTCTGTGTGCCAAGAAGGCAAGCATTAACACACATGAGCTGACAATGAATGGGAAGGACAAGAATCCAATCATAACTCACAAATCTGTAGCAATCCAGGTTTTGTTACCTCTGTGATTTTTGTTCCAGAGTGATTTTGCTCATGGTCAAGTCATTGTGTGTTGTTGAGGACCTATTTCCCTCCTGCTGGCTCAAAGAAATAAATCAGTCTGAGGAACTGCTGGGTTTGGGGTTTTTTTTTGGTGTGGAAAGACTCACAGATAGGAAATATTAGATGGATTCAGTGTTGGTATAGAACACTCGAGTCCTTGAGAGTAGTCTCACTGCCTCATACCCAGGTGAATCCTCTGGACACAGATTTTTGTCCTTGCAGAATCTGAATATTGCTTTTCCTTTGCAGTGTGTGCATGAAATAGAGACATAGTGATTTTCTCAAGCAGTGATGCTGCTGCCAGTTACTGATGTGTTGCTACCAGTAGTTGAGCCTCTTAAACACTAAAATGTGCCCGTGGGACAGGGCTTTGCATTTTACCTTTTGTTTCTGGTATTTGGTACATTTTGGCCTTCACGTGCCTGGAAGTGGCAGGGCATAAGAGACTGGGAAATGTCCTGGATGATGTGGTGGCCAAAAACCTTTTGTTTTATCTTATTCTGGACCATTTTATAATGATGTGTGCTTTTTTTGTTATCTTCATCAGTTGTTGAAAGGGCAATCATGTTATGAAACTGGGTTTAGGTAAACACAGCAAGCACAAAGTAAATGAAAATAACTTTGAGGGTAAAGAACATACCAAGTGAGGATGAGTTGTTGAGGATCTATTTCCCTCCACATAGTTACCACTCATTAATTTATTCTCTTTCTGGTAACAAGAAAGGATTCAGAACACTTTGTAACTCTTGTTGGAAGAGTTAGGGGAAATTATTTTATGCTGCTCTTCATTTGGCAAGCACTTTCTCTATTGATTGTTGAATTTGGAGGTGCAAAATAAAACACATTGATGCCTCTCAGGCTGGCAGGTGTAGAAGCTCTGTAGCTGTTGTGAGCTGTGCAGAAATGGACACAAGGGGATTTGGTGGAGAAAGTACAGTGGGCTGAAGTGTTCTCTGTAGTCTGGGACTCCCCAGCCATGACTACTGCACTCTTGTCTTCCTCATACCTGGTGAGATGTTCTGTGAACCTAGCCCAGCCCCAAAGCTGAGAATATGTGGAGGTCTGTGGAGAACTTGCAGAAACCAAATGATTCTTTGGGCATCAAGTCCTGTAACTTTACCTTCCAGATTGTAAGGCAAGTTGGTTTTTATTAAGATATTTTTGAGAATAACAGTTTCTTTTAGAACCTGGCGTTCTCCTGTCCATCTATATCCATTGCATTTGTCTTTAGGAAGACTGAAGTGCTATTGCAGTCCACTGGGAAGCATTTTTCTCTGCTTCACACTAGATTTGGGTAGATTGATAAAGGCACAGAAAACACAGAATGCCTGCTGCCTGAAATATTTCATCCAGTGGTCATGTTAGCATATGGGACATGGAGTAGGGAAAGGACACAGGTCAGCCAGCCACTTCTTGCTCTTCTCCCTGGGTATCAGGGACATCAGGTGTCATTGTCATAGGTACTGCCTGCAGAGTCCCTTCATGTTAGTATGTGAAGTTATTTTATCACTTGTGAATCCTTAAGGCCATGGATTGTGCTTTGCTGACCCAGTTCCTCTTCAGTCTGGCTTGTGGAAGAAGAAATCCATCGGCTTGTCTTCCACTTCTCATTTGGCCTCCTCTTCTAGTTGCTTTCTCTCACCTTTTCCAGAGCTGCCCCTTTTAGGTTTACCTCCTTCTATTCTGAAATCACTGCATCACAAAGTGTGCTGTCTGTTTTATTAGCAGTGCCTGGCAGAAGACTAAATACATACACATCACAGGCACTCCCTTGCTAGTTCCATTAATTGCAAGAGCTGGTAATCACTGCTGAGATTTAAGAGTTGATTGCTGAGCATTCCTTTGTCCTAGCCTCTTTTTTTTCCCCCCAACATTTCAGATACCAAGATAACAGCACAGCTCTGATCTGGAAGCAGTGACTTCTTGCCTAACTTTCCTGATGTGAAGATTGTTTCATCATGGTGCTGAAGCAAACCCACCTCTTTCTCATCTGTTTTTGCAATGCTCTGTTCATTGCTTCAGTTCTGCCTATTTTAACGTGGCAGAATTGGAATCTAAAGACAATCCCATGAGCTGGTTCTCTTTTGTGATCCAATTCCTTGTGCTAGGCTAGGACAGGGTTAATGCTCACTAGAAGTCAGGAGGGGGGTCACAATCAAGACAGCCAACCCAAACAGGCAGTGTGTTAGTAGATACCATACTGACATCTCCCTTCCTTTTGCTACTGCTTCTCTTTCTTTGGTCTCTTGCTGTTGTTGTGGCTTCTTGTTGTTGTTTCCTCCCGTTGCACTGTTGGATTAGAACCCCCTTATCTCAGCCTGAGGGGTTTTTCCCCTTTTCTCCTTCCCATTCAAGCAGCCTCGTGGGCTCAGCTCTAAACCATGACTTCTGTAAATGTCTGAAGGTTGGTCTTTGCTGATCCTTCCAGGTTTTGTGAATGAAAGCTCCAGGAATACTAAGGAGTATCTTTAAATAAACAGGCTGATATAATGGGAAGCTGGATTTGCTCTGATGGTGGTTACCATGGAAGTTAATCAACACTGAGAAGATCACACCTCATCTCAGTACTCCATTCACTAAACCATTTTGGCATCTTGTTTTTCAGTGGTTTCCTTCTTCTTGTAGTGGGTTTGGTGGGAACCTCTTGTTAAAGCATTCCAGATAAGAATTGGAGTGGTTTCTTTTATTCTTGCTTCCAAATAAGTAGTCTGCAGTTTCAGGCAAATCCATGGAAGATTTCAATTGTTTTTTGTTGGCAGTAATGCAAGGCTCAAAGACAGCTTGCAGCATGCATCTGTATTTTATTAAGTGATCTTGTGCCACCATCCTGTGTTTGCTTTGGGATAGCAAAGGTATTTCTTCTCCTGTGCTTCAATACCAAGAAAAGTAGATAGTGCTGAGGGCAAATATTTTCCTGCCTTGATTCCTGTCGTCTGTTGTATTTTAGCATTGGCAAGCCAGCCCTACTGGAAGCTCAAATGGTACAAGGTCATTGAGAACTGGAAGCTGTGCTACTATCTGATGGAAAAAAAATTAAGTAAAGCTGGAAGTTGGGTTTCCTCCTTAGTTAGGCATCAGTGGTCCAGGAAGATGTCATGAATTAGAGAGGGGAGTGAATCCTCAAGAGCTTTGTGCTGTTTAAACGTATACATTGGCCAAGAGAAAAAAGCTCACAGTGGTCCAACTTTGGCAGCACAAGACCTGCTTCACACATATGACAGCATTTAGTTTACAAATAACTCTGTAAGTAACTTCTTCCTAACTTCTTCACCCTGAGTGCTTCTATCTTTTCTCAGAAGTGCCTCCAACAGCTGAAAGAGGAGGATAGAAGTGGATTTGCAGAATGTAGTTCAAGCCCCAGTTAGCCTCTTTTGAGCTGATGGAGAACACAAAGTGTTTGACACTGCTCTTGATCGTGCCCTGTAGTGCAGCTTCAGGACAGTGTCTTAAGTCATGATAACTTCTTTGGGGCTAGAAAGGTCTCAGTCCTTTTAGACAGATTTAGTTGAGGGTTGCTGACAGTTGCCCCCCCACCAAGTCCTCGAAGCATCTGATTTTATTTTTGTTTGTTTATTACTACTGCTTTTATTTGGTATTAAGAGATAGAGCAGAATTAAGCAGCTGTGATTAAAATAAAGAGGTTAAAGAGGCTTCAGGAGAATTGGCTCAGGAAAAAAAAAGAGTCAGATTAGTAACACATGATTAACAGAGGTGCCTAGATATCATGAAGTTATGCCAGTGAATGATCAACATTGTAAATGTGTATTTGATGGTGGGCTAACTAAAATCTGGCTGTGGCAGAAAATATCTATGAATAAATAGATGGACACACACACATCAGAAGATGCAGATGCATGCAGATACATCTGTGCAAGTACATAACATGTGGATGTAGCCATAGAGTTCTGTTTTCAAAAGGCTTTAATGCAGCTGCTCTAAAAATAGAGCACTGGAAGAACTCAACAGGTCATAACTCTGCTTTTCTCTCTCCTATCAATGGACTAAACCAGGATTTCTTGTGTTGTCCAACACATTTCTCTTGGGGCTTTCATGTACTGGAGTTTGGACTGTGAGGAGATGTGCTGTTTGCTCCTGCAGATAGGTGGTTATTCTGAAAACTGCCCTGGTGAAAGTGTCTATTGCTGCTGATAACCTATGCAAGTGGTGGGGGACCCATCCCTGGAGTCAGTCAAGGTCAGGCTGGATGGGGCTCTGAGCA
>JANHFY010165990.1:0-10259 GCA_027560095.1 Chloroceryle inda
GATGCGCCCGCCTAATGAGGATTCGGGGGAGGCAGCGCCGCAGCCCCCTCGCCCTTGCTCGGTGCGGGCGGGGCAGGGCAGCAGAGCGGCCGCTCAGCGCTGCGCGGAGGGTGGGCACAGCCCCTCCCCGTCGGCTAACACACCACACCTCCGCCCACGCCGGCTCGCACCCCCGCCAGCCCCAGCCGCACCAGGGGACGGCATCAGCCCGGGAAACCCAGCGACGGCGGGACGCGCGGAAACTTCCCCGCGGGGCGGCTCGCCCTTACCTTGATGATGCTGCTCCTCCGTGGGGTGGCTTTGGCCGCCTCCAGCAGGCAGGCGTCGGAGTCAGGCGCTGCCGCCGGCGCCAGGCTGCCACCGGGGAAGCGCTCGGCGGTACCGACGGCGGAGACGCCGCTGCGGCGCTCCCGTCTCCTGCCCGCAGCCGCCACCGAAGCGTCCAGCGAAGCCGTCTCGGGCTCCTCCTCGGCATGGTGAGCGGCATCGGGAGGGGCACGACCCGCCGCTGGTTGCTCCCTGCTGCCGGCAGCCTCTGCCATCGCCCCGCCGAGTGCCGTCAACTTCTCCGGGGCGCTGAGAGGGCGGGTGAGGGTCACACACACGGACGGCGTCCCGCGGCGCTCCCCTCACGGCACGGCGGCGGCAGCAGCACCAACTTTCCCCAGAGGAGCCATCCCCGCCTCCCGCGGCGGAGGGTGCCCACGGCAGTTTCCGCAGCCTTCACAGTAGCGGAGGAACGGAGAGGGTGCGGCGGCGGGCGAAGCGGGGCCGTGCGGGCGGCGCGCGCGCGCGCAGGAAGTGCCGCGGCGACACCGCTCTGTTGTGACAGGAGCCGGGCGTGTTTTGACAGGCGCCGTTGACGGACGGGTCAACGGACCACTCAGCACTGAGGCGGCCCCTCCCTGGGCGCCACGGCGACCAATAGGCTGAGCGAGGGGCGTGTCCGCGGGACGCCTGGAGGAGCGTTCTGGGCGGTGCGCGGCCGAGGGGCAGGTAGGGCTGAGAGCGAGCGAGTGGGTGCACGCGGAGCTCTAAGCCCTCATCGCACCCACCGACACAGACGGGGTGTCTGTGTGGAAGCGTACGGTGTGTCCTGGGACAACCGCCTGAATGCTTCCCCGTGCGTGTTTTAGGAAGGTTTGGGCTGCGCTGGTGTGGCGGTAAAAGCAGCGTGTGAGGAAGGGGGATGTAGCAGAGCTCCTTCGAAAGCCCGCAGCCTGCATAGCTGTGGCACTCGTGTGGAGGCAGTCGCGTTAGAAGCTCGTCCGGGGAGAGGTGGGCACGCCGCCACCGCCAGCCGCAGAGCTGGGGGTGCCAAGGGGAAAGCCGCGCGCGGTCCGAAGGCGGGCCAGCAGGGTGGGTGCGAGGCGTGAGCGAGGGGTCCCACAAAAGACGGAAGGGCCCTGTCGCTTGCAAGCGAGCCCAGAACGAGGTGAGTCGCGAGACTTCGCCGCTTTTCCCCCTTGCGGCCGCCGGGCCGGGGCAGGGGGTCGGGCCCGCACCCGCCGCGTCCCTCTCAGACCCTGGCCCCTTAGGGCCGCTGGCGGGCGGCGCTGGCCGATGCAGGGTCAACACCGCCCCCTGGCGGCGCGAGAGAGCCGCCGCTGGCAGACAGCGGCGACCGGTTCCTGCGCGCCGGCCCCGAGGACCGCTCCCGGGGCGCCATCCAGGAGGGGTTATCCCTTGGCAGTGGGGCCAAGAGCCGTGGTCAGCCCACGATGAGTTCGTGCGAGCGTGGTGCTGCCCTTGGCAATTCCTCAGGTGGCATTTGGTTGTAATGAGATTAAATACACGAAGCCTCCGGAAAGATGATGGATAAAGGGGAGTGCAACAAGGGCAAAGGCATAGGGAAGCAGGAAAGACAGTTGAGAAAGAGATTATATAGAAAGATGGAAAGTGGGAGGGGTAGGGCTGGACAAATTGATGGTCACAGGAGATAGAAGACTATTCAAAAGTACAGCTATTGGCTTTAAAGGAAAAAAAAAACAGTAGAAAAATTTCTCTCTGTCTTCTGAAGTAATTTCTTAATTAATGTGTTGGGCACCTGTTGGTAGTCAATGATTAGGCAGGAAAGAGTAAGAGGTAACCTCCTTACCTCAGCCAGTCATTACTAGCTACAGGACATAACTGCCACTCAAAGGATGTGAACATTTTCCTTCTATGTATAGAATATAAAATATTCATAATTCCATGTAAAAACACAGAACTTCTGTCAAGACATATTTATCATGTTCAACACAAATAAATGCTAATGGAGGGACCTAAATACCACTGAACTGCTCTTCATGAGCTTCCATTTAATCTGAGGTAAGAAATGTCGTAATGCATGTAGACAACAGTTGTTTTGGCTTTTCAGTGAGAAAGGCCACAAAATAAGTAACCCTAACAGAAGATACAAAATATTTGTCTTAAAAAATACTGTTGAGAAAAAACTGAGAAGGGAATGGAGGACTCAAAGCCAGCCCACGTTGTATGAGAGAGAACAATATATCAAGTCATTGCAACAAAGAGGAATTTATCAAAAACAAACAAACCAGAACCAACACCAACAAAAAACCCCAAACCAAAATAAAACAAACAAACAAAAACCCCCAAAACCCCCACCAACTATGGTTACATATCCACAGAGGGACCTAAGAAGACTACTTTAAAAACAATGGAAATGTTAATTACCAATTTACTGCATTAAAATTGCAGTATATTGTTAGAGGAAATTATCACTTCATGTAGAAATATGCTGCAGGTTTTTCATATAATTTGTGACATCACATGAAGTTTAATTATTTGGGAACAGCAAATACTCCCGTAGCTGGATCCTGCTGTGTCTACCAGAAATTGGTAGTGTTGCACATGCATGTAACATTAAAAGACTTTATCCTTCTAGGATGTCTTACACGTTTCACATTAGAGAGATATTTGTTGTCAAATGCATTTGTCTTCTGAGATAAAAAGTTTGAAATAATTTAATACTAAAATCACAACCTTTGACATCTGAAGTCTTGGCTGAAAAAGGTCTACAGCAAACCTACAGATTTTAAGTTTCATAGACATCAAACCTCCAAAACAAATCACAACTTCAACTAATGACTCACGAAACAAATCATGTCTGTTTTGTTCACAAAACACAGAGGTTTTAGAGTTATGTATGGGACAGCTAAGAGAGAATTTAATTGAACTTTTTTCCAGAAGACAAAGTTTATTATTATTATTTTTTAGTACTCTATTTCTGACTACGCATCTCTGGAAACTTCTGAGGCATCTGTATCTATCTGCATATGTCTGTAAATGTGAAGAGCCATGCATTATGAAGGAAAAGAGACATTGGTTTTAATACCTCTTAATATCCAATAAAAGAGAGTTAACAAAATAAGTTTTACAGAAATGTTTGCATAGTAAGTAAGGAAAAAAAAATCCTTATTAGCGATAAGTGTATTGAACAGGTTTCCATATTCAGTTTTAAGATGATCTGGTGCAGCCCACTATACAAAGACACTGCAGTGTTGACTACAATTACTTGAGATAGAGATAGATTTTCAAGAGCAGTCAAGGAATTCACTCAAGCTAGGAAAGGCAAGGTGACAGATTAAAAAAATAAATCTATTTCTGTTTGCCTGAACATATCCATCAGCAAGTGCCTGCAGTGTCAATTTTAATGTGGTTTTGTGTTTTGGAGGGTTTTTTTTGTACACTCAAAGTAGTCCATCTTTCAGGCACACAACTGCTCCTCAGTGGGTGTACTTTGTATCATAAACCAGATGAAAATTGTTCTGGAGTTGTGCTGGAGTATAGCTTATGTAAGCCAGTAGTTTCCACATAGAAGCTGTTAAAATTAAGCATTCTGTGGGAGCTGAATGTGGTGCTTCTGTACAAACTGACCGTGGCTGATGCAGTGAGAAAACTGCTATCTTTTCCTCTATCAGAAACATCTAATTTGCAAGACCAGGAAAGAGTGATAGGGAACAAGCTGAAATTTCTTCAAGTAATGATTCACAGTGATAGCAAATCATAATTCATTGTAGAGCTCTGAGACTTGTGCAAAGCTATTGATAAGAAAATGTATTGCTAGGTAATTCTTGAGGTAGTGGTTTTTAAAGTCTCAGTGGTTATTGTGTCTGCGCTGCTATATCCCAAATACAGTATTATAAAACTGAAAAAAATGTTAATAATATAGTTTATTTACACAAAGCTGTACTTGCTGCTAAGCTTCACTGAGGTTTTGGCCAGACAATTTCAAGTCATGTTTTGCTTATGAAACTATTATCAAATTTTTAGGCTAAAAAAAAACCAAACCCAAAACACACAAACCAAATTTGATTCAGTATAAAACAAATATAGTCAAAAGGTTGTACTTTTTCATTTCAAACATACTGTGTGTATTTTCAATTTTTGTTATATTTAAAATATTTACACTACTTGATTCAATGCCTCCTATTTTTTTGTTGTTGATTCTTGTTTTGCTTTGCCTCCTACTTTGTTGAAAAAGCCTCACTGTAGTTACACATCTTATTTGATTTTCTAGGTAGCAAAAATATTGTGTCTTCTCTAATTTACCAAGAAGTACTTTTGTGGCACGCCTCTATGTTAATGATGTTCTTGTTCCAGCTGAAGTCACTGATTAGTTCTTTTCACTGATAGTACTTTCAGGCTAATCTGGTGTTTTTAATAATTAGAATATGGCTGTTATGGAAGATTCCTGCCAATTCTTAGCTCCAAGGTATAATCCTTTATCTTACCAGTGTTTCTCTGCCCATGCCAATTAAGTATGAGAACGGGTAAAATCAGGCCCTCAGTTAGGTCATGTTTAATCTCATTTTACACCCACTGCTACATAGACACAGGCCCAAGCCTCTTAGAGTGGAAGGTATTGATTTCTATATGGTGATTGGTGCTGCAAGGAGCCACCCAAAGGTTAGAAAATCTCACAATTAAGGTTAGTGGTCCCAGTGCAGTTTAATATCCTTCAGTGTGAACACTGCAACTGTGTAAAATGCTATAGGACTGCGGCTCCTCTTACTGCATGGGGCAATCCCTGTGAATGAGGCTGCTTTCCCCACCCTGAGCCCTCTCCCAGTTCTTCTCAACTTCCTTCAGACTATTTTACGGTCACCTACCTCCTTGTCCTCTGAGCTGTAGCAAGGTGTTCTGGCACTCAGCATCTCTTCTCCCTCCTTCCACTACCTGGATCCTTCCAGTTACTGCTACCATCTTTTGCTCACCAGCTGCCATGGACCACTCGGCGCAGGAGACCTGAGAGGACCACCGGACACCCTTCCAGCATGGTTGTGGCAATTTTTCCCATTGTTGGGGGGTACTTTCATTGTTCCTGCTATGGACTTGCTTTACTCATTTTCTCCCTCTCCTGCAGCCTCAGCTTTTACCACTCTGCGTTTAAGCACCACAGTTTCCTTCACCCCTAACCTGGGCGTTGCGACGGCTCACTGCAGACAGGAGGGAGAACATCATTGCTCGTGGCTCTGCTGGTTGAATTTGACCATGATATAGCACAACTGCATCACAGCTGCAGAGAAGACGGAATAGAGCCGGGGTTAAGTAATGTCTGTCATAAATGGGAGAGTAAAATCTGAGATACAGAGATTATGGAAACAATTTTTTTCAGCTGCACAGCAGGTAACAACATCTGAACCAAATTTTGTAGGAAAAGAACACATCTTTGATAAGGAAATGATTCTTCAGCTAAATTTAATATCAGTTGTAAAAGAAGGTGACAGATCTTTTTCTAAAGGAAGATGGTAAAATGTCACATGATGGTTTGTCTTGGTAAATAATTTTAAAATGTATTTGTTCAACTCTGTTTTTCAAGGGTATATGTATGACAATAATCCATTTCCCTTACATACAGAAAGAATCACAACAGGAGTTACACATCCATCTTCAAATTTTTGGCCAAAAGGATTGAAATTTGGGAAGTTAACAAGTAATTGAAAATAAGGGTTTTAATGGACAACGTCAAATATTCCTGGAAGTGCTGCTGCAACCGAAGCAAAACATAAAGTTCATTCATTTGTGCAACTTGTGAAGCTTTCTCAAGTTGCCCATATTTAGTTGGTAGTTGCTTAATTTTGGGGGAGGGAAGAGAAGGCATGTTTTGTATACATTGTAACAGAAATTGTCTCGAGAATTTGGAGGAGTCTTAAAGATAAATTCTTATTCAAGTCTAATGATACTTAATAGTAATAGCTCTTGCTTAAGGTAGGTTGTAATTCCACTTGATGAGAACATTCACCAATGACTCTCTATTTCACAGAGCTCTTTTTAACTCCTCTGATCATTGTTTTTAGTATTTCTTTGGCTGTGACAGATGCATAGGAATCTAACTGTAGTTGTTGATACCTTTCAGACTATGTGAACTTGCTTGTTAACTGCTATGAACGGTACGATCCAATAGGGTTGTGCCATTTCCTCTTTTCTTTGGTAATTACCTATCAACAGGTACAATTTCATGCCATGTACTGTGTCACAGCCTTTCACATCCTTGCTAGCTCGATGGATCCATGGTTCTCATGCAGTTACACACAGTTTTTTGGGAACATCTGGATTCTCATGAAGCGTGCAGCTGCTGGGGAAGCAGCATCAATGGCAAATGATACCCTAATGAAGGAGTTCTTACTGAGGATAGAAAACATTCTGGTAATATCACCATTAAAAAGCTGCTGTTATGGGCCCTAATCTTGCCACCTTGGTAGAGAGTTGCTAGCAATGTCAGCAGCAGCCATATTTGTATCTATTTTGCAATTAAAGACTTTGGAGGAAAATTTGCCAGTATACCAAGCATGTAATTTAGGCTGTTCTTCTGACTGTTAATCAGACACAAAACCTTCCTCTTAACATGTGCTTTCTGAAAGATTTTGCATTGCTCAGCTATGTTTGGTCATAAACAAGTTAAGCATGTGCAGCCAGGACCCCTGAGGGGATATGCACTAGCCTGACCATCGGGGGAGCAGGGAATACTCATCTGAATTCTTTCGGGAATAATGATGTGAGGAAAAGTATCAAATAATCTAATCAGCTCTATACAAGGAGAGTACTGGTGCTGAGAGCCTGACATCCATATCACAGGCATTTTTGGCAGGGAGGCAAGGTGTTACTCAGGAAAATCCCTAGTCTAGTCCCATGGAGAGCAGGGTACAGCAGCGACACCCCTGCGGCATAACGTCTCTTTCGATTTCGACTGAGAAGAAGTCAGTTTGCACACTCAGAAACTCCTCTGGGATGTGAACCAAGTGGGTAAGTTAGGATGATCAGGAGATCTGCTTCAGAATTGCACCCTCGATCCAAACAAAAGTGTTATACCAGATGCACCTGAAGTATATCAAGTGTTAGAAGTACATTGCTATCTTTAGATCACCTGTGCCTGACTGGAAGGAGTGTAAAGAGCTATACCCACATCTGCCTCATTAAAAAAAAAGCTGTTTTCCTATGAAAATGTCAAGGCAGTGTTTCCTAGCAATATATCTGACAGCTTCTGCACTGGCTTGAGGTGATAGTAGATGCAGGAAGACAGCAAGTACCCCATAAAGTCTATCCTTTTTGTACTGGAACTAAAGTCATAGGCAGACTTTGGCCTAGTCCTTTATACCACTTCCAAATACAAGCTCACATGTACCTAGATAGATAGATCTGAAAGCATGCGAAAAGCATTTATGTCTGTTTGCTTCTCATGCATACAAATTTGGCCCATCTCAAAGAAAAAAAAAAAAAAAGCAGCCATATAATTATGGTCAAAAAGTAATCCTCAATATACCTTTAATTCCTCTGGTATTAATTGAACAGGATTTTAAGAAGATTCAGAATACTTTCCATGGGGGATGAAAAATATTTCATCTTTTATAGCAAAATCTCTTATTCCTTAATGTCAGTTTAGAAGATATTCTGAGAACACGGAAAAGAAAGGCTAATGGCTAATCTGTTTAAGCTTATTTTCCTGAAATTTGCCACTGTGGGAGTATTAATGTGCATTACTTGAAAGCATCGTTACCCACTGTTTATCTGTATCTTTTCTGAGTGGGGTTAAATAAACTGGTAGTTAAAATCCATAGCCTATACTAACTCTCACTGTAGTTTACAGCAGGATTAGCAAAAATGAAGCATTCTGCAAATAAAAGGCCAGGAGAATTTTATTCCCAAATGCAGAGTTTTACAGACTAATCCACAAGAAAAGTAGGAAATTATACCTATGTCGGGAAAACTTAAAAAGACACCTGTTTACATTGTGGTTTGTAAGAAACCTCTAATTTTAACCAATTACCCTCTCTTCATCTAATATCACATGTACAGTCAGACACAATAGCAAGATCTGGGGAGAGCAAAAACTGAAAGGTATTAACTCTTCAGTCTCTGCTGCTGTCAAAAGACAGCAGAACTTTTCCCATATATGCTCTGCAAGTGTGATGGCCAAAAATGCCAATAAGTGCTTTTATGAGCAGGTCTTATAGACAGAGAGACTCCGGTGAACCATACCTGAACAAATCACTTCTCAAAAGCGTGTGATTTTGGGAAGGATAGAAAAACCAAAAGAATGATGTTTTGTAAATCCCTGGGTCCAGAGTGTGGGCCAAAATTTACACTTAATTATTTCCTGTGAGCCACTACAAAAACAAAACAAAAAACAAGCAAAGAAAATCTACCACAAAACAAACCAACCAACCAATTACCTATTGGTCTAAATACTTAGGAACCCTTCATTTTAATGGAAGGCAAAAGGTTCTTTCAGAGCTCACAAATGCTCTGAGACTGTATTCTACAAAATGCAGAAAAAGAGTGAATTACAAGTTCAGAAAACAAAACAACATATATATATATTAATAAATACTAAATTCCTCTAATCACACAGGCAAGATAAGTGATCTTAAAAAACTTGATTCTAACCGAAGCTTTAATGTGGAAAAATCTCTTCAGGTGACATAAAAACCTCTCAAATTTAGTGTTAAGTAAGTAGGGAAAGATCAGCAATCCTTTTTAAAAATCAGTGCTTTGAATTCTTGTTCTTCCTACATATTTAATATTTTGACAATAATATAATTTTTCAGAGGAAGGAGCCAGGAGCCTCCCTTGTAGAGTTATTGAGATCTCCAGATAAAAGACTCTATTTTCTTATACAAGTAGATTATGATCAGGTGTTGACCCTTAAAGTGTGCCAGGATTACTTCTTTAAAATTGACTAATAAGTATCAGAAACCAAGTATTTTAAAAAGCATATCAAAGTGTGAGGTTGTATAAACATACTGCTTTCATATTTGCAGCTTTCATATTTTACAGTTGCAATCCTCCTTTTCACCATTAAATTCCATATTAATTTCAGTCATTTGACATGGAAAGTAAATCAAACCATAATGCATAGAATGAGACTAAGCATAAACTTTTCTTGCTGTACTCAATTTCCTTCATTCCATTGCAGTTCTTGTTTGACTCTCACTAGGTATTTGACTCATGTGAAGGAGGAAGGAGAACATTGGAAAAGACACTTCTTGATATGTCTGATATCTTCAAAATCATCCTGAATTGATGCTGGTAGAAGTTCTTCATTTACATGAGAAAGGTAGATGGTAGGTTGGTATATATTCCATTCCATACACTTCTATACAGTATAGTGTGGGAAAGAACATGACAAAATTAAGTAAAGGTTGATTATTTTCCTCCTATGTTCAACCATTCAGAATAGTATTTTAAAGCAAGAGCAATTATGTTTGGCTATACTCGTACACACAGAAGTTTTGAGTAGCAAATAGCATAATAAAAGCAGCAGAAATGTATAGGGATATACTCAAGTATTCCCCCAGAAATGAGGCATCTGAAGCACAGAAACAGCTGTCTTAACTGAATGTGAAAAAAACTGCACACACAGAGTAAATTACCACAAGCACAAAAAAGAAACAAACAAAAGAATTGTAATGGGTAACAATAAAATGGCTCGGCCCTTTTACCGTATGTACGAGTGCCACTCTACTTCCAGTCACCGAAGTCAATGGAGAGAAAACTCCCAGCCTTTTGGACTACTGGATCTAAAGCACAGTAAAGAAAATTGCAAGTGTCTCTCAAAAAATTCTCCAAGTATGTAGAATAGATTAGCAACTTCCTATCTGCAGTGGGACTCTTCTTTTTCTCCAATTTGGAGTCAGTAGGGTGCTACACCTATGCGGAGCTCCCCGGTGATACCCGCACGGAGGGGACAGGGGCCGCCAGGAACCCGGCGGCACACAGACGCAAGCAGGTGGGCAGGATGGCGGGAATCGTCCGGG
>JANHFY010165991.1:0-10205 GCA_027560095.1 Chloroceryle inda
GAGATGACAATGGAATTTAATTCCTACACCTGGGAAAAATATAATTTGTATCTCCCAGGTGTGTGTTGTAAGTATTCTAGTATGCTGTAGGATGAACTCAGATGAGCAATAATAAAATAATTTTAGGGTTTTTTTTAAAAAGTACAATTAATTTTGACACTAAAGCAAGAACCCACTTAATTCAAGTGCATTTGCTACAGTTTTATGTTGTCTGCCAAGAAAATGATACCATATTAAATAATACAAACAGCACTGATGGCCAGCTCAAGGATTCTGCAGAGTGATATATTTCTGTGCGATCTGATGTATATGCTGCATTTGGGGGGATACTCTTAGGTACAGTACCCTGATGTTACTAAATACAGTTCCTCTGATGTCCATAATAAATATGCATAGCACACCGCAGCATCACCCTTTCATTCCATTTCATACCCACGGCAACAGCATTAGCTACTTCATGTTTTTGAGACAAAGCAAAACTTACAATATTTTTACAGCACATCCTTAGCTACAATGAGATTTTAAAAACAAAGGCATGCCAAGAAGATGGGATAGTAGAACAGACCTTAAAGAACCAGATTTTGAGCAAGGGTTGAAGCTTTGTGCTTCAAAGGCAAGATCTTACTTACTGTTTATCACATTTTGGTAACATGAAAGTGCCTTTGACACAAACCAGGTGATAAGAAAGGGATGTCTTTTAAGACACTAGTGATTCTGGTTTTGCTTGCAAGCATCAGTTATCAAAACAGCAGAATAAGATAGAATCATGTTGAAGTCGGTAACCAGTACATGAGGAAATTAAGAGGTTTAGGAAGTTCTGTCTAAACCCTTCATCCTATTTATTTACTTACTCTGTTGTTTTTACAAGAGCTACTATTGCTATGAAGCAAAAAACTTGCACACCCATATGACAGGACTTGGTACTTTTATTTGGAAGTATGTTCCACTAACATGCATTTTACTTTTTGAGACTTTCCCTGCCTTTCCTGACAGCTACATGAACTGATCTCTGAGTGCACATTCAAGCTACCAGAGGACACACTAAGGTTTGTGTTTCATACCTGTTTTTTGATGTAGCTGGCACTGGGTTATCACAAAACAACTGCTGTGGTTCTGATTTGCAATCTAGCAAATGAAAAGCTGGCTTGTGCACCCACACAAAAGGGTACTTTCTCCACAGATTTATTCACGGCAAGGGGTTTGGTCCATTTAATTAGGGGTGTGGTGAGCTTTTTTAGGGCAGTTAGTTGGCTGTCAGTGTTGTAGATACTATTTTGCATTGCCTGTTCACAGTAGCTTCCCAAAGATTCCATTTTTCTAGCATATTATCTTAGGCTAGCTACTTCTTGTGAGGCTTGGGCCTCTTTAGGTCCATTTGTCCGACCTCTTTCCTTGCGCATGCAGCTTGTGATCGTCTTCTCCATCTGCCACCAACAGCCTCAGGAGGTGACTGGCACAAGCTCTTCCATTCCTGTCTTTGAGATAAATCTGTGTTCTGGTATTTCCTCAGCAGAGTCCAGGGCACATAACCGTTCTGGCAAAAGAAAGGGTTTTCTTTTCCCTCCAGGGCAGAGCCTTCTGTTAGCCGTGGTCTCAGGGAGAGTTTCAGGAACAGGTTGTAGTGAGATTAACTATCACACCATCTCCCATATGGCCATTCCTCTTGGAAGTAGCACAGTTCTGCTGTGTAATTATAGGAACTGTCCCAACTGTGCCAAACTTCCAGATTTAACTATATAAATCCATGCTGCCTGTCCAGACACATCTAGGTAATGTGTGAAGAGCTCCCAGCACTGTACCTCAACATCCTGCCTTACCGAACAAGGCACACTTAAAGCCAGTGTGTTGGGCTTTCACTTTGGTATATGCTACTACTCTTACAACTTCACAGTACCAATTTTTGAGATTTTGTAGGTTCTTTTCATCCGGAACAGAGATTACCTGGTACTGGGTGATGTAACCAGGGTTGTGCCTGTGCAAATCTGGTTTACACAAGGAGAATCAGTCAATCTGAGTGTCCTTTTGCAGTCACAGCCTTAGCACACTAACACCGTGAGATCAAAGCCCTCTTCTGTAGGCTGTTCCTTACATTACTTACTTAGTTCATCTCTGCATCAGTAGAGTTTTTCTTCATATCAGTCTTCCCTCTGCTCATGCTAAAACGAGTGCATATCCTTTCCAAGAAACCCTCTGTTTCAGTCATTCCAAATCTTAACCACCCGTACTTTTGAGTGAAGTATTTGCTTAACTCGCTCTTAACGGCAGCTGCAAGTGAAGGACTGTGGTTGAACTTGTCAGTTTCAAGAAAAAGCCACACTACCTGTCTCATTCCTACTAGCCTAACTAATTACAAACTGCTTCAGGACAACCTCTGCAGCTCCTCTTCACTGTCCTGAGACTGCTTGCCTCTCCCAGTTTCTTCACAAAAGTGTCTTACGTATTACCACTCCCTCCCTGTCTCTCCTTAGCGCCCACATTTATGACTGTTTTTCTTCCTCACACCTGCTGTGTTCCGTGCCTAACAAGACAGAAAGAAGGGCGGGAGAGCTGCTCTGTGAACACCCCTGAGGGGAACAGCGCACGCATTCTGATGGCGGGGGGCAAGTGTCTCAGTGCTCAGAGGAAGTGAACGTCAGGAGTGACGTAAAATCGGAGTGGTAATGGAGGGGAGGAGAGCGGTCTTTGCATTTCGAGGGTAATGGAGGGAGGAGAGCAGTCCTCGCGTCTGGAGGTTGCAGGGTGTGCGCAAAGCTACACGGGTGGCCCGAGACGCAGCCCTACAAGCCGTCTGTCTGCAGGAGCTTTCCCTTTCAAACGCCGTCTCAGGGCAGCCCAGAGACAATGTGTGCGGTGTACGTATCAAAGGGCAGCTCAAAGACTGCTTTGGATGTTTATCTAAAGCGTGGTAATTAACACACGGAAGAGAATGTATAAGAGTAGGAGGGTACTCTGCAGGAAACAAGTTTTTCTTTCCCTGTGGAGGAAATGCAGTGGTGCATAAACGACAAAGGCATGAAATCAAATAAAAGGTTGTGACTGTCCCCATTTCAGTTACTTACATCACTTCTGTGATGATGTAAAGCGGGTCTGCATGGGATCAACACCTGAGGAAAAGGTTACGTAGAAGGGAGAAAAAGCAAGTGTAAAGCAAAGGCAGGGAAAGCACGGTGCCTGAAAGCTATGCTGACTTGAAGACCTGATTTGGATTATATTTGATTCAACAAAAAAGCTCATTTTGGTTTCAAACAATTTGGTCAAGGAGGGGTTAATGACTTAACCAACCATTTCTTACTCTGCTAAGGCATCTCCAGCTGCAAGAAAATGCGGTGGGCTGAAAATGCATAAGCAAATGTGTTTGTTTGTTAACAAGGAGAGGTTTGAATGCTACTTTAAAATGAAAAATAATAATAATAAAAAAGTCCTCCAAGGCATTCGGCTTTCCAGTTCTGGTACGCGAAGTTTATTTTACGCTGCAGTTTTGTACAGATACAGACTTAAACCAAGCTTAAAATTTCCGCATCCCAGATGCTTTCACACTTGCTCACAAAGCTGCAGCTGCTCCCTGGCTCACCAGAATCATTCTGGAAGCTGCACCGTGGTTTGGGGGAAGCTCTGTTTTTCCTCTAGGAAATCAGATGTTCACGCAGCCTGAAGTCTCGTAGTGTATTACTGCGCTAGTGTGTTGCTCCTGTGCAAGTCGTTGGAAGGTTGACAAAGAGATGTTTTGCAAGATAAGGCCTTAAGGGGAGACAAATGGGAAAGAAAGAGATAACATTCTGGTATCAGTTCTGGTGTCCCCACCATAAGAGGGACATACATCTATTGGAATGAGGCCAAAGGAGGGCTGTAATAAACATTTGGAGGGTTTTGTTTATAAAAAGTTAAGCTGAAATAATGTGACAATTGTAGTAAAAACACTTAAAGGTTTTGTTTATAAAAAGTTGACAACAATAGCCATAGAGATGTTGTTTTTCAAGCTTTAGGAGCTCATGGGGCTGGGAGCTTTTGCAGCCGCTTTTTGCAGTTTGGGGGGGCTGGGAGCAATTTGGAGGGGGTTATGCGGGATTGGCCAAGCGTGAAGCCTCATTAGTAGAACGGGAAATAGGTGAAGGAGTTTTGTTAACAATGTAATGGAAAGCCTTGTAAACATCTGTAGAGCATGCGGAGGAGATCGAAGTCAAGAGTTTAACACTGGGGAAGACGTCCTACTTCCTCCTCGAGACCCCTGAAGACCACCACCAGAAATGACTGCGCTTGCTCAATGGGAAGGAGACTTAATTAGCATATGAAGCGGGAACAGGTGCTGAATATGTATAGGCGTCAATGACCTACCCTATAAAAGGCTGTACGAGACTGCCTGAGAGGCACGCAGGCTTGTGGAGGGGAGATCCCCGTGTGTCCAGCGCTGTTTTGCTTGTTGCTTGCCTACTTAAATAAATCAATTTGCTCTAATTGGCAATGATCATTTTGCGAACTCCCCTATAACACCCAGTGCTTCTGCAAGTCTCACAGATGCACACATTTAAGTCACACAGACATAGGCATATGAGTCAGTGCTGTCCCCTTTCTGACTGAAAGAGTTATCCAAAGTTTAGGGCCTGGCAGGTAGTTTATTAGAGAGCATACACACACCGTGGAGCCCACAGTAGGTGGCAGTTGGAGCTTGTGATCTCCCAGGTCTCTCTCAGTAATGTTACATTTAATGTAAGGAGAATCTGACAGCTGAGACAGTAAACAAGTCGAATGGCGAGTCTGCTTGTTTTCAGTGAATGTGGAAGGGCCTGATTTTCTCAGCTGCTGGTGGCCCAGTAAAAGCAGTTTTGCTGTTGTTGGTAACAGACCACAGTCCTTATGCTAGTTTTGTGTGGCCGGAGAACCAGGACCAGGGTTTATTGTGCTTGTTGACTTGTGAGAACTTACTTTGTGAACGGAGCTTTGTAATCGTGTCTCCTGTTACGATGTGTAGTTTGAGTATGCGGTAATAGCAAAGACCTCAAAAACATGGGTGTGGGCTAAAAGAACATCCCCAGGGCTATAAAAATTCACTAGTAGTCAGTTACTGCTCAAGGAAGAGTTACAGCCTTGAGACTTGAGAAAAACTATATTGTGAAGAGACAAAAAAGGAAGAAGCTCAACAAGAAAAACATTTAGCAACACGATAGTATACCTTGGAAAGTAAGTCCTTCAAGCCTCACGCTGTGTCATCCATCAGGCAGCAGCCTAAGGGCTCTGATTTGAGAGTCAAACCCTGCTTAGAGAGTCAAACATCCTAGGATAACATCTCGCCACTGAGTGAATTTTCTCACTGCACACACAGGTTAAAATCTCTGATCATACTCCTGCTCCAAGAACCTGACTGTTATGGACCCTCAGACCCAACAGCATTGTCTAGGGCTGTGCATAACAAGATCAGTGTGTACGTGTCTCTGTTTTCACTTCACATTATGTTTCACTTCTTCAACCACCACAAAATCTCTTGCACATTACTATTGTTATTCTCTCGTTACCTTAGTAAAAGGGTCTGCAGTTTCTCCTGCAAGCATGGGGGCAAATTCTTGCACGAGCCAGTGCTTGTGTTTAAACAGTGCCTTCAATCTCTGCACTACCTTGCAGTATGTGCCTACTGAGACATAAATTTTGGGTTGTAGTCTTTTAATTTTGCAGCTGTAGCTGTAGCTCCCTGATTTCTTCTCCTTTAAGAGATAATAGTGAATTGGTGAGGATAAGAGCTGGGAGACAGGGCAGGCAGGGAGTTAGAGGAAAAAAGAGATAAAAGAAAGCAGGAGAAGGAGGGGGGAGATATGAAAAGGTGCTGCTCAGCATGTACTATAGGGCAAAGACGTACTAACCCAGAGAAGGTGAGGGACCCTGGAGATGGAGACCTGCTGGAACATTACACCATGTGAGGAGAGTAGTGGAGACTCTGATGCAGGGACCCCCAGCAACCCAGTATTGTCCCACACTCGGAAAAAGAAAGCCAAGTGGTATTGCAAGCGCCCCTGAGGGAGGCAGTGGGTCCACACGGGGAACCAGTTTTAATAAAGGTTCCGTTTTCTTCATTTGATCTAGAAACTTGGAAAAATGAGGCAAAAGGTTATTGGAGTGACCTTGTAGGGTTCACCAAACATTTCAAATTTTTAATCAAGCAGCATAATCCTGATTGGAGTGATACTCAACTGTCACTGGATCATATGACAGAAACGGAGAAACAGTTAATTTTAAAAACAGCCCAGGAACTGGCTAGGGATAGTCTTAAAGATTCAGGGAAGATAAAAAGGATCACTTTCCCCTACAAGATCTGTATTGGAGTTCTACCAGAGGAGCTCATATGAGGTTACTGAATGCATATAGGGATTGGGTTATAAGAGGGATGGAACAGGTCATCCCCAAAACAATTAATTGGTCAGCACTGTATGCCATTTGACAGGGTCCAAAAGAAAACCCCTTCAGGATTTTTGGATAAATTACGAGATGTTATGAGGTGACAAGCCCCTCTAGACCCAGGGTCGGAGATAGGAATTCAGCAGCTGGTAACTTTATTGGACAATCCGCGAGTGATATTCAAAGGATGTTGCAGATTTAAAGGAGACCAAATGCAGGAATTTGGAAACCTTGTTAGATGAAGCGTGGAGGGTATTTAGCAATAGGGAGAAGGAAGATAGGAGAGAAGATAAATGGATGTTGATAGTGGCATTACAGGAGACCAAAGAATTTAGGAAGTCTTTTAGAAGGAATCAATGTGCATGGTGCAAATAGGAGGGACACTGGAAAAGTGAATGCCCTAAGAGGAGCAGAGGAAAAGTCAGGATGCAGGCTCATGTTAAAGATGATTGATGGGGACCTGGGGAATCTACCCTAGAGGACCCACTGGTTCTGATAAAGCTAGAGAAACAGCAGCAAGGGGTAGAATTTTTAGTGGATACTGGAGCAACATTTTCAGTTTTAAATCAAGCTTTGATACCACAGGATGATGATTTTGTAACAGTGAAAGAGGCTACTGGACAGACTGAAAAGGTGTACTTTCTAAGACCTTTATTGGGATGTGACCTTTTAGAACAGTTGGGAGCAGAAATAAAATTTGAAAAAGGGAAAGAGAACGTCCCAGGGAAAAATAATAATACCATTTGCATTATTATGGGCTGTAGTCATGGCAGAACATAGGAAATCTTACCGGGGAACAATGGCCTTGTATTAGTGTTTGAACTGACTATTAATTGCCCGGAATTTGTACACTACTGTTCAACAAGTGACACAACAATGTGAAGTGTGCCTGCAGAATAACCCTAAACCAGGCTGTAGAGCACAGCTTTAGGAAATGATCCAGGACAGTAATGGCAAATTGATTTTTCAGAACTCCCAAGAAAAAGGGGGGTTTTGATACTTGCTGGTCCTAACAGACACCTTTTCAGGATGACCAGAGGCATTCCCCTGCCAAACTAATAAGGCTAGGGAAGTAACAAAGGTACTATTGCAAGAAATAATACCTAGGTTTGGAGTTTATGCAATAATCTCATACGATCGGGGGACACACTTCATTGCAAAGATTGTGCAGCAGGTTAGGAAACTCTGAGGAACAGCCTGGCAATTGCATACCCCATACAATCCGCAGTCAAGTGGACAAGTAGAAAAGATGAACCACCTGATCAAGGTGCAAACTGTAAAATGAGGTACTAAATGATTATATGATAAGTCTGCAAAAGCAACTTCAGGAAGCTGAGAAACTCGTCCTAGGAACAAGAGCCTGGCGCCTTGATAGGTCAATACATAGTATGGAAGCAGGCTATTATGTATATATTAGATCTTTTTCAGACTCGGCACTGGAGCTGAAATGGGAGGAGCCATTCCAGGTTTTGTTAAACTCCCATACAGCCATCAAGATTAAAGAGCAAGCTTCACGGATACATTGTACCAGAGACATTGACTTTGATACTCATAATGTAACATAATCTAGCGGGTGCAAATTTTGATGTTAATGTTTGTGTATCTTTTGTAAAAGTATTGTGATTTTTGGGTATGTGGGCAGGTCAACCAGGTTACATCCCTGCTCTTTGAGATCCCAGTAAGTAATTGAACTGACTTGAACCTGTATTGGTTATATAATATATATTGCCTCATATATTTGTCGGCACAATGGAACAGATAACTTGCCAAATCATGAGGGTGAACTCATCTGTCCCTTCCCTAAAAGCTGTGGTTCTCCAGAGTAGAATGGCTCTGGACATAATAACAGCTGCTGTTGGAGGAGTGTGTACCTTGCTAAATAGGAGTTGGTGTACTGACATAGATGAGTCACATCAAATAGAAACCGATATCCAGAAAATATGGGAACGTGTTTGGAAAAGTTTTACAACAAGTTGCTGAAGAGGGGACTAGATGGGGTATGTACCCCAAGAGCTTTGGGATTAATTAAAGTCATGGCTGCCTGGCTCAAACAGCTGTTCGTTTTAATCATAACCATAATTGCTTTAGGAATTGTAGTTTGTGTTTTGTTTAAGTGTTTTGTGTGTTGCACCAAGGAAGCTGCAGATGACTACGGACAGTGGAAGAAGCATCAGTTAAGGCAGAGGGTAGAAAGCAGTGGATATTTTGCCAAAATTCTCAAGAAAAATGAGATAATACAGCAAAAGAATTTGCAAAAGGAAGGAGAAAATGGGGGAATTGAGACACAAATGTTGGGTTGTAGCCTTTTAATTTTGCAGCTATAGCTTGTTTTGAATAGAATAAACTAACTCTGATAGGCTGCTTTGAATAACCTTGGTTTGTATAGGTAAGAGGGACTAACTATGAGATAAGTGGGAGCAGAGGAGCCTCCAGAGATAAGCCAGATCAGGCCAGTTCTGCGGTTGCCGGCTCGGCAAAGCCTTGCATTCTGAGCCAAAGGTAAAAATACACTGCGAGGAAGACTGGGGACCCTCCTCCAGAAGACCCTGGCCCATGACCACCAGACAGCAGTGCATGGGCATCAATGGGAGGAGACTTATGAGTTCCCAGAAATAATTATAATAACCACACATATTCCTGGAATTAATTGTAATAACCTCTCCTTTGCCAATGAATATGTATGTTTCTCATTATAAATAATTGCTTGCTTTCAAGTACAGTGTGCAAGTTCAGAGGAGTTATCCCCCTTGCACCTGGCACTGTAATAAACATGCCTACTTTATAACCTATCTCGAGTTGTAGAGTTTGTTTCCGCATGTCACTACTGTCTTCTGCTGCCAGGGTCATCCCACTGTCTTGGCTACCTCTGTGTTATTAAGGCTGCCAATGATTATTAGCATTATCACAGTTTTTACCAGTCCTACCCAGGCATTAGGACCAATGGCAGATAAAGCATACAGAGGTGGAAGACAGAGTGTGCAGTGGCAGTGCGGTAACTTCAAATACGTGTGCCGGGACCACAGGACGGCCGTAGCAAGCACTGTGGGTGAAGATCGCTCACTGTGACACCCCTGAGTGATGGGTGCCAATGTCACCGAGGGATTTAAGAAAAGTGACTGTAATTAAAATATACTTTAAGTTCCCGTATTTAGAAATCTAGGAAAGGGTGTCTGATGACTCGTTAAGGCTGTAAAATTTAAGTCTGTCATTTAATTTTTCGTCCCCGGTAGCAGCAAAAGTGGAAGGAGCAGACGAGCTGTAGCGGATCACTTGCACAGGCACAAATATGTCGCGGAGGGAAATGGAGCGTGGGCAGTGGGCGGGGGAGAAAAGACGCACGGGCGCACTGGCGGCGCCCCACCGACAACGTTACCGCGGCCGGGCAGAGTCCGTTGCCCCGCCCCACCGTCACCCGCGAACGTGGCAGAGGCGGCGCCCGACTGTCCAGTGCCGCCATTTTCGGGGCAGGGAGGGAGGCACGCCCTCCTCCTCCGGTGCCGATACTACGCACCGCACCGTGAACCCCGGGGACGCGCAGGTGCGCTGCAGCAGCGCGACGGGAAGGGCAAGGGGGATGCTGGGTCGCTCGGAGCTCCTCAGGGGGCGGGGCGGGCGCGGACTGACCGGCGGGCCTTCGCGGCCCAGGAGAAGAGCTGGCGCAACAGCGGCCGCCACAACCTCTCCCTTAACGAGTGCTTCGTCAAGGCCGGCCGCAGCGACAACGGCAAAGGCCACTTCTGGGCCATCCACCCGGCCAACCTGGAGGACTTCGCCAAAGGCGACTACCATCGGCGGCGGGCCCGGCGGCGCGTCCGCAGGTGAGC
>JANHFY010165992.1:0-10203 GCA_027560095.1 Chloroceryle inda
GCACTTGAGGCTATGGTCTAATGGACAGATAGATGTTAGGATGAAGGTTGGACTTGATGATCCTAGAGGTCCTTTCCGACCCTATTGATTCCGTGATTCTAAATTGTGGGAGAAGTCCTCTAGGTGAACTCAGCGTCCTTCTTCCTCCTGCAGATAATCATCGGCTATCAGCCCCTTATATCAGTACCTTTTAACTTACTACTTCTTTAGTTTCCTTAGGGAGCAGAATGGTCTGCTTTCTGATTGCTCCATGTTCCTTCCAGTTGTCACGGTTCATTACACTTTGATAATACAAGATGCACCTGGTTTTCTTCCAAATATATCAATCTGATTAATGCTTATCAATATCTGAAAGACAGGTGTGGAGAGGATGGGATCAGACTCTTTTCAGTGGTACCCAGTGACAGGTCAAGGAGCAACAAGCACAAACTGGAACACAGGAAGTCCCACCTAAACATAAAGAGGAACTTTTTTACTTTGAGGGTGATGGAACAGGCTGCCCAGAGAGGTTGTGGAGTCTTCTTCTCTGGAGACTTTCAAAATCCACATAGACATGTTCCTGTATGACCTGCTCTAGGTGAACCTGCTTTGGCAGGATTGCACTAGATGATCTCCAGAGGTGCCTTCCAACCCCTACCATTCTGTGACTCTGTAAATGTAACTATACTGTAAAAAAAAAAAAAAAAAAATCCTTTTGCCAGTATAGAAACCCAGGTAACTGAGACTCACAAAAGCATTATCATTAACATGTCTCACCTGCATGCAGGGGAGGAGGATTGCTTTTAGTTGCGTCAGTAGAGGCCTGCATTGTTTTATACAAAGAACCACAGCATACTTTGTAATGTAGCAGTTACTTTTTAGATGCAGTTGTAAAAGAATAATAATAAAGCAAAGGATGGGGTACAAGTTCACACCTCGTGTATTTGTTTAAGGGAAGCTCCCTGTCCAGCCGCAGGTAAGTAATTCAGGAGGAGGCCTAAGTCAGATCTGGGAGCCTATCTGCAGACTGTACGGATTCTGACTCCGGCAGGAGACTCCAGAGGTAGCTGTCATTGCTGGTCCCATTTCAGTCACTTTGCCTTCTGACTGTGTTCTTACAGTAAAAGTCCATGGAGTTGTTGGTGTGTGGCTCACAGTAAAGATCTGCTTAGTCCAGTTGCCTATCACAAAATACAAGCTGGAAAAAAACCAGTTAACTGCTTCTAAAGAAAACTTGTTTGCTAGCAGAAAATTGTGGAAGAGGTCTCTAAGAACCCTTTATCAATCACCTGAGAAGAAGAGAAATGTAGGGTTATAAGAAGAAAGGAGCCAAAGTATTTGCTTTCTTTGACAATTTTTAGCATCTCTGGCTGGGTGGAGAGAGGGGAATTCTGCTTAGGAGAGTGGAATTCAGTTTCCAGTGAGCTGGAAGGAAGGGTGCTTCACTAAAAAGAAGTCTGGGGCTATTCTAATCATCTGGGCTTTCCTTCTTGAAGGGAAAGTAATTAAGTGTTTAGAAGCACTTAGAAAACTGATCATCTGCTTGTTTGCCCATGTGGGCCCGAGGTATTCTGAAGTGTTTAAATGTGAGCCTGAGAGTTTCGATTTTCCGGGATTCTTGGAAACAGCTAGTTTCCACCATCAATGCAAACTGGAGGAGCTTGGCCAGAGCCTGACTAGGTGGACAGATAGCTGAACTTCAGAAGCCAAAACTCTAGAAAAGATTTCATAAAAAAATAGGACCTATTCTCACAATTTTTCTTCGACCTTTTTATTAGAATACCGTATCGCTCAGAAGACAGTAATTCTGATTGCTGGTGCTCTTCACTTCTTTTCCCATTGATCTATACAATAACTGCTCTGTAAGCTGACTGCCTAGGCAATTCCTTGTAAAAAAAAAAAAGTGCCTTTCCCCAGAGAGGTTCCTGCATGAATCAGAAGGCTGGAGCTGTTTAGCCTCACCTAGTGGAATTGTTCCCAGCCCGAGTTTTCTCTGGAACTGTGTTTGGAAGAGGTGACAGTTATATGGATGTGTAGTATCAGGAAATATTTGACTAATCAAGCAATGTTCTGCCTATTACTTTGGAGAAGTCTGTCTATTAACAAGATGCATCTCTTTGTTTGGAAACCCAGGTGAGCCGTTGTTCAGTTTCTGCAGAAGTGTTGCATGGTCCTTTAATGTCTGTGGGTACTTCACACACAGAGTGTGTGTCTCTGCGTATGTGGAGGGGGGTGTTTTCTGTTGCAGTTGCTTGTTCTCAGTTGCTTCTAGGAAAAAATGGTACCAGTACAGCTACTGCTTCCACTTTGCTAGATGCCTTGCCATGCTATGATGCTTTATTTTCATGAAGCTTTATTTGCTTCCGCTTTGCATGCTCAGAATGAAATTAGGCAAGCTATTTCAGTGACAAATGTCAGGATAAGTCCTGTACTGACCTGTACTTTGTCGTATGCAGTTACTAATTTAGTTGCTAGTTGATTTACACTACAATAGGATTACTTACAGATACCTTTTCAGCATGGAGTATTGCCTCAAATTTTTACAGAGTGGGTAGGAGCAAATAATTTGTTAATGTACCAAAATAAGAGAGATCTGATATTCTGAATCTGCAGGAGTGTTACAAAGGAGTGCTACCATTTGGGGGAAGGGGGAAAAACCCATACAGAAGGGAATTACATTCAAGATTGCCTAGTTTAGTGATCCTGCAGCCTTTACTTGTGCCTTTGTTTTTATTCTTGTTCTCACAGTTTTGAGGACTAACATTAAAATGCACAGCACCAAGCAAAAGTTTGCTTTTTTCCTCACTAATTTTGATGGTTTGTTGAAGTTTGTGGTGGACTTTGTCCTGCAAAATTCTGAGTTTCGCTTTCAGTGAGGAATTCTTGACAGCTTCCAGGACTGGATCTGAACAGAGCCAAATGGTTTGGCAGCTCTCAGTGAGGAGCTTTTATTTTGCGATGTTCCATTTGAAGCAGTATAACCCACAGTGAAACTCAGTTAATGTAATTGTTACCTGCACACTGCTGTTGTATGGTAGAGTGGTAAGGCTTTGAAAAACATATCAGCTGAACTGAGACATGCAACATGAAAACATTTGCAACAGCATCCTGAGGGAAATCGAAAAAAGAACCTGCATTTTTTTATTTGTACAGCGAGTCTGGTATTATCAATGTAAATATGCAGAAGTACAAAGAAATATGAGAAAGACCATAATGATAACTACTGGGTTACTGTAGAACCTAAGCCTGTAGCAACAGGTGTTCTCAGGCATGGATGACTGACTTCAGCTTGCTCTGAGTTACTATGAACATTTCCGTTTCAAGAGTGACCCAGGATCTAGTGGTAACTTGTAAAGGACTGATTTTCCTTCTGCTGCTCAAGGGTTTAAGAGCTACATGGGAAACTTCCAGACCACTTGATGCCCATGGCAGCTTGTTCAGTCACAGATTAAAGCGCAATCCTTACATGTCTGTTTTCACTAGGTATTAATTCAAGTGACTGTCACACAACGAGAGAGAGGTCGGAGTAGTCAGGCTGCAAAGTTTTGGAAGAGTGCTGTATTTATCTCTGTGTATTGCTTCACTCTGTGGTTCACAGAGATGCCCTACACGGACATGATTCGGGTATTGTATTTTCCCAGTTAACTACAGAGTCTGTTTTTGAGAGACTGTGTCTGTCATTTAGAAACATGAAGAAGAAAGTGATAGAGCAGTTCAGCCTGCAGATCACCTGCCTGGATAAAAGACTGATTATGAGTTTAATTGACATTCCTAGCATTGATTTACATTCCTAGTGTTGTAAGGTCGAAAAAGTCCCACTGACATTCAGAAACTGAAATGGAACGTGGGCTGTGGGCAGCTCCCAAATAAGAAAGCTGTGTGTGGTTCAGCTGGAACATTGCATGCAGTCATTTGCAACTGTGTTGGAAGGAAGTTGTGTCAGCTCCACTGCAGTACAGAGCCCAGAACGTTGAAGGTGAACTGGGTGGTGTTATCGGGGAGTTCGCAAAATGATCATAGCCAATTAGAACAAATTGATTTATTTAAGTAGGCAAGCAGCAAGCAAAACAGCGCTGGACGCACAGGGGTCTACTGTGCAAGCAGTAAAATGAATGTCCCTGACCCCTTCACAGAAAGGGTGGGACAAGTAACTTGAAGTGGGAACCCTCTCAACTGACCAGGCTTAGGAAGGAAAACTTAGAGGTTGTTAGCAAGTATCTGAATATCTTTGAAAGATGAGATCATTTAAATTATTTTCTGTCAAAGAGTAGTGATCACAAGGAAGATTTTAAAAATAAATCATCAGTGTTCAAATGCAGGTAACTGAGCATAGCTCTTGGAAGCATCCTTCCTGAGGTGACAGCTGCCTTCACCCTCAGAAGAATGTGTGTAGTTTATCTTTACATCATGCCCTTTTTTGGCATTTCAGTGGGAACAACCCCTTTTTACATCTCTGGTAGTATTGTCTGTTCTTTGCTCTCCCTTGCCCTGTAAAGGGAATTCATTGTCCTTTTTGCTTTCTCAGTTAGAGTGCTCATGGCAGAGACCCTAGACTTTGTTCCATCTGAAAATGTGGAGGTGGCTATGTGTCCAGCCACAAATCTGTGCTGATGGGGCAACAAAGAGAAAGACTTCCTACACTAACAGCAAGGTTGATGAGAGGGTGCCTGTCTGAGTCAGGGACATTCAAATCAAATGGACTGACCATGAGAGACCACTCAACCCTATTGTCTTCTCCAAATACCTGCAGTAACAAGTCCTACAGACAAGACGCCCAGTCAGTCATGGAGGGTGACCACAATGGCAGGAGTACTTGGAGGGACTAGAAAAGCAGCTCTGCTGTCCAGATGCTTCTTAAAGGGCCTCTTTAGGGGCTCCCTCCTTTTCTGAAACACATCAATGAGGTTTTCTGTGTGTTTTTTAAAAAGGTTTTAGAGAGTAATGCTTTGATTCAATGCATGATCTGGGTGGCAATAAATCTCTTCTAGTACCATCAATATTTTTTTCCCCAGAAGGGCAGTGTCCTGGCTGACAACAATTTTCCTGTTTGTTTATTGCCTCTTTTTAAAAAAGTCTCTCATTTGGCTTTAAGGAACAGACTTCATGGTAGTATCTGCCAAAAGAATAACAGACTGCAAAGCATCTTTGCTGCACTCTTTCAATGTCCCTCCCTCACTGCAAACCACTCAGTATTTATTAACTCTTTCCTGCATTGAAAAGTCATTAACCTCTGAATAACCTTTTCTCACCCTCATCCTTTAGCCAAGTGCAAAGAGGTAAATTTATCCACACATTTCCATTACCATGCTTGTCAAGGTTGAATAAACCCTATACAAGTCCAAAATTAAGAAGAAATGGTGTATTCTGTCATAGATGGCAAAGATACCGCATTTTCATCTTCTTCATTTGGGCTAAAGATATCTGATGACTGAAGTGATAGATGGGGCTGAGCTACAAGGTTCTGTGCTGTAGTTCAGCTCTTAGCTGAAGCATTAGCTTAATTTCTGACTCCCAATATAATGTTACCTATCGTTTCATTTTGGGGCTATAGTGAGTGAAACCAGAATGTAATTCTCAGTCAACTTTCAAAGACAGTGTAACATAAGCTATTAGTGACACAAATACTGAATACAGTAAGTAAGCACCGTAAGTAGTAGAATCACAGAATGTTAAATAGTTTTGAAAGCAGCTGGTAAATACAGCAATATTTCTTGTACATGACATTTCATGGATTATTTGCATTGTTCCTTCTTTTCTAGACCTTGACTAAAACTGTATGCTTACTGTAAAATCTAAAGTTTTCTTAAGGAGGTGAGCTAAAGCTTTGCATCTGCAATTAGGTAGGTATCTCTGGTTTTGATGCTGGAAATCCTGCAAAAACGCGGTTTTGCTTTCAGTATCCCTGCTTAATAGCTTGGAACTTGCCACACCATCACTAAAGAAGTAAACCACCCGCTAGCAAAATAAACAGTGGGTAACATATGAAGTTTCTCTTCAGTTCTAGCTTTTAATTTGACTTTGTCTCATTTAAAGTAAATGAATCATAATACCTTCCTTTGGAACACGTCGTGCTTCATAATACATGTTCTAATTGTACCATACTCACCTGTTCTTTGGATATATTAGCCCCATATAATGAATAATTAATTCTGTACTCTGACAACTATCTTATCTACTGATGTGAAATGTACACCGCTGATCTTTTTGTTTGTTGCCAGTTCCTAAAAAATGAGAAGCTTTGATTTTGGAGTTATCAAAGAGAAAACCACACAAAGACCCTTTAATGAACCAAGTACTTATTTATCACCTGTGTTTGGGCTGCACAGTAAGAGTCCATTATAACTTGCTTCTCTAAATTTTCACACAGAAGTCTGATAGTCTTAATCTTTTTGCTAAGGGATGAAGGAGGAAAGCATTGTACCCTCCTGTCTGAAGTGCAAGGATGCAGCAACCTCAATAGCATTACTCTGACAGTTCATTTGAAGATGTCAACAAAGGAGGGGTTTTTTTAAGTAGACTGTAATTTTAAAATGTTAGTGGAGTGTTCTGAAGAGAGAAAGTAGCTTTCCCTCACCCTTTAACTCCCTCATTTAGATTTTCTCTCTGGCTTAGCTGACAGCTATACTTTTGTAAGAAAGACAAGGAACAGACAAAGTAGAATAGGAAACTGGAACTTTATGTCCAAGTATCAGAGAATTTGCTGCAGCACTACACTTGAAATATTCACCTTTTTATAACAAGTTTGAATGACAGAAAAGATCTGCAACATGAACCTGTAATCAGGCTGTATATTCTGTACATGTACCAGAGGCTCCTGGAGACAGCAGTGGGACAAGTTGTATTCTGCCTGTTTTCATGAGTAAACTGACTTGCAGGTGATGCAGGCTGCAGCAACCAGAGCAAAGTTAATTGTGGCCAAGTGCCAGCTTTGTTAATGTAGTTCTTATTTCACAGAAATGTCTTTCTATACATTTAAGTCAAAGCCATTCCGCTGTGCAGCATATTTTTACAACCCATTTTCCTGATGGAACTGCAATACTGTTATGAAATTGCCTGATGAAGTTGCATAGGAAATGGCAACTGTTAATGCTTTTTCAAGAAGTAAGGATAAAATATAATACGTACAAGTTCATAAAGCTTGTAGGAGATAGAGTTGCCAGGTTTCTATGTTTTAAGTCTGATGGTGATTTATTGTAGTACAATTCCTAAGAACCAAACAGTTTTGTTGTATTTGTAAAGTGCTTCTTTACTCTTATTACTAAAAAGCTAAATGCTTAACTTAATGAATCCTTCCAGTATTTGTGAGATGTTTGAAAACATTGGAAGCAAAGATGCACTTAAGTGCTTGCAGGATTAAACACCATGGATGTAGTCCAGCAATTTGTACATTTGGAGTTGCCTTATTAAAGCAAAACTGAAAATACTTATTTCAGTCTTTTAACATGAAATAGTCTTGTATTATTATTTCCCTGTAAGTTTCATGGGTTTAGTCTATTAAAACAAGAGGCAAAAACCAAAACAGTTATCAGTATATATTGCTTAAAATTTTCTCTTAGCTTCCAAGCAAGCTCTTATACATGCTGAATGAACATAACAAGAGGTAACAAAAAGGAATACATGTCTTACATATTCATCAATGCTTCAGTATCAAAGTTATACCCTAAAGTTCTTGAATGTAATACTTACTCCTGGTTTCAAGTTAATTATTATTAACTCTCCCACTAATTTTGAAATAATGGAAGATTTTCCTTTATCTACTTATAGTAAGAAACAAGGAAGAGACTTTGATGTTCTCCCTTTGGAACTGTAGTAATATTTTAGCTAAATCTCCTGACCTGATTTGTAAGGATTCAAGTCAAGAAGGATTAAAATTTTCTCATAACTGAAAAACGGTTCTCTATTGCTAGCTTCTTTTGAGATTCTTCTCTTATGTCCAAGGTCAGGTAAAAACATCAAGGGATTAGAAATCTGCTCTGTCTGTGAGATAGCTCAAGACAACCTTGTAGGGTTTTCCCACATTAAAAAAGTCCAATTATTTCTTCTTAATTTAAGCAATGTGCTTAGGCTCAAAAGAGAAGGGCACAAACGGCCTCCAGCAGCTTCAAAACCGATAGACCTTACCTAATTTTCAAGCTGTTTCAAACATCTTTTACTTCTTTCTTCAATGAGTTTGAACAACTAATATTATTGCAGAATGCTATTTCTCCAGAGCGGCTTTCTCTGCTTGTTACAGATTTTTTTTAGATTTTCACACCTAGTGAGCTATTTAGAAGACCTGCTTCTTGTTTTCCTTAAGAAATCAAGGAGGATATGTCCTGCAGACTAATTCTCTGTCCCTGTGTTATTCTCTTGTTGAGTGTTAAGGGAACATTTACTTTTTGCAGCAGTACACACATGAAAGTGAAGGCTTTTGACTGTCTTTCTGTATACTACAGACTGGCATCCTTAACCTAGATCCTAATGAAATCAAGCTGTGCACTCAGTTCCTTTTGCACTGCCTTTCTTTGTTCGAATTATTTTTGTCATTTTATCCAAGTAATCTTTCATCTTCCTGTGGTAGGTAAAAAATCCTTTTGGTCTGACATAGTGCTTTAAGTGACTACTTGTTTATCATGAAGTTATTATGTTCATGCTGTTTAGAGTATACACAGAGAAATACAATATGGTGTTTGCTTCCACTAAATATTAGGTGCAGTCTGGAAAAATCTGTACGGAACACAGTGGAGTGTCTTGTATATCAAAATATGTCAGAGGCCACCTCATCCTTCCTACTCACAAGCACCCCGGTGTGGGCAAATTCTGTATTGTTCTCTACTCCTGTTTTTCTAGAGTTGATCACTGAGAACAGAAACGCCTTGTCATCCCATTGTGGCATCCTCTAAAACACGGAGAGGATATTTGACAGAAAAAAAAAAAAAGAATCTAATAATGCAAATGTCTCAGTTCATGGTTCCGTTTCCCCAGGTTGATGCTGAGATTCAAAGGTGTTACAAATCCCTTGGACTATCCTGGCTTGGCCAAATTAGATGACCAAATTAGAGTGAGGAGTATGAGTAAAAGGGTCTTGCCTGTAAACACTGCAGTCATGCTATAAAGAGCAGAATCAGAGCAGCAGGACAGACACTGAATTCAAAATTCCCTAGAGAAGAGACAAAATCCTTTGCAAATTCATGTCAGGTCAGGCTTGTATTTTTTACTTGTATGTGATGGTCCTTACATACCATTCCCTATGGGATGGGTCTGGTCTACAGATAGGCCCCTCTGTTTCCCTCAGAAGAGAGTCACCCACTACAAGAACCCTCCTTTTCTTCCATGTTGAGGAAGTCCTAAGTTGTGAGGCTGAGGGACAAGCTACGGTTGAATCACCAGCTAGATACTCATTAGAAGGTTTGTCAAATTCAAAGGGGACCATACCCCTTAAGTGAGGGCAAAGGGGGAGGAGCAGCAGGTGGGGGAAGGACTCACCTGTCTCTATGAGGTGGGACCTGCCTTCAACTGCCCCCCGCATCCCATGTCCCTGCCGTCAATCTGGTTACAAGAAGACTGACTGTCTTCCAGAAGGGCCTCATATCTGTTATTCAATGACACCAGAAGAGGTGAAGCAGGCAAGGGGGGTGCTTGCCTTCTGCTGCATCCATGAACTTGCCTCCACTCTGCCCCTTTACTTAGGTTACTGTCCTCTATTTCAGGGGGGCAGCACACAGTGACCCATTGATCTTGGCTGTTATCTGTCTCCTGAATGGAGCACAGAGCTTGGCTCCAACAGTCTATCTCAATTTCAGATTCTCTAATGCTGCTGAGTCTTTCTACTTCAGCTTTTAGTCTCACAACCTCATCTTCCATCAGGGCTACATGGCTGAGCAGATAATCTACCTGCTCACAGCGCAGACAGCCATAATGAGGATTGCCCTCTGAGATCAGGATCAGGCTGTGGCATTCTCTGCAACCTGTCATCTGTACCCCAACATCCTTCCGTGGGAGCCCTGTCTGAGTTCCTGCATCTATTCTGAAAGTTGACAGGAGCACAGTCTTCTTGTGACAAGTGGAAACCATATTGACAGGGGCCATGCGGGAGTAATTCCTCCTGGCTTTCTGCCTCACATGCCCTTTTTGCGCCAACCAACAAGAAAGCTTCTCACTGTCTGCGGTCTAAGCAGACACTTGAGGGAAGAAGGCTGAATGGGATGCCAACAAGCTTCTCCTGCAGGTGCTTGTGTGCACGGT